>JAWRVZ010000101.1:2310000-2512500 GCA_037043235.1 Rhodeus uyekii | reverse complement strand
GAAGCCAAGCAGGAAAGGGCCTGGTTAGTACTTGGATTGGAGACTGCCTGGGAATACCAGGTGCTGTAAGCTTTTTAATATTTAAAAGTGGTGAACAGTTTTAAAAGTTCTACTCTTAACCCTAGCTTTCGCTTACAGCCATACTATCCTGAGCATGCCCGATCTTGTCTGATCTCGGAAGCCAAGCAGGAAAGGGCCTGGTTAGTACTTGGATGGGAGACTGCCTGGGAATACCAGGTGCTGTAAGCTTTTTAATGTTTAATTATTTGTGAACAGGTTTAAAAATACTACCTTAACCTTAGCATTCGCTTACAGCCATACTATCCTGAGCATGCCCGATCTCGTCTGATCTCGGAAGCCAAGCAGGAAAGGGACTGGTTAGTACTTGGATGGGAGACTGCCTGGGAATACCAGGTGCTGTAATCTTTTTAATGTTTATTATTTGTGAACAGGTTTAAAAATACTACTCTGAACCCTAGCTTTCGCTTACAGCCATACTATCCTGAGCATGCCCGATCTTGTCTGATCTCGGAAGCCGAGCAGGAAAGGGCCTGGTTAATACTTGGATGGGAGACTGCCTGGGAATACCAGGTGCTGTAAGCTTTTTAATATTTAAAAGTGGAAAGGCAAACGACAATGGACTGGCACGAGGGACAAGTATGACGGATGACACTGGACTGGAGAAATCTACACGCAAACAAGAAGTAAGAGCAAAATTTGATGAACGGAGATACCTTAAAGAAGCTACAGTGATTATAAACGTGGAAAATGTTAACGAAGTGAAAGCGGAGGACATCATCAAAGCGGTAACGGAACAATGTGGACAAGGGAAAATACTAGCGCTAAGACCAAGACAAGGAAAGGAATATGAACTGACAATGGAGGAGGAGGAGATGTGTGATAAACTGATTGATGGACTAAGAATAAAAGGCATAGTTTGTGAAGTGAAAAATTTGCAAAACCGGGACTATGTTGTTTCCTTCATGCACCTGCCCGTCTACCTGGATGATAGACAAATTTTAGAAAAATTGGAAGGATGGGGAGTTAACCCAATGACCAAAATTAAAAGGAGATGCTATCCGGGCACCGACATTGAAGACGGGACAAGGTTCCTAAAAGTCAGTTTCCCAAAAGACGTGGCTTCTCTGCCATATAGCACAAGGCTAGACACAGCCGAGGGGCAGCAGTACTTCCGGGTGATGCACAGCCATCAAGTGAAGACTTGTAGGCTGTGCATGAGCCCGGATCACTTGCTAAAAGACTGCCCAATGTTCACGTGCTACAAGTGTGAGGAAAGAGGACATTTTGCATGGGATTGCAATGTTGTCAGGTGCCCGGAGTGTCAGGAAATTTTAAACAAATGTGAATGCTGGATGGGAGGAGAGGAAGGAGGAAAGGAAAACCAGGTGGATGGACAGGTGCATGAAGGAAGCAACAAGGAAGGTAGAGAAACTGACGAAACACAAAGGGAAAAAGGACTACAACAAAAAGAACCAGAAGGAGCAGAGAGCAATAGAGAAAAAGCAGAAGGAGAGAAAGACAACAGTAAAAAGGATGAACAATCAATGGAAATGGGAATATCGGACAGTTTTAATACATTTATGGAGGACATGGCGGGAGATGAACAAGGAAAGATGGATACAAATAAAGAAATGGACAAGGAGGAAGAAACATCGGTGGGCGGCATGGACAAAGAGAGTGGGGAAAGGACAAATAAGAAGAAGAGCATTGAAGGTAAAACCAAACATAGATGGTTCAAGGAAGAAAATCATGACAAAAATGAACATATATGAAGTTTTAAGGGGTCTGGAGGGAGAAAATGGTGAATAATGTTTTTTAAGTATTTATTTGTCTTTCTTTTAATGGTTTTAAGTTGTTTTACTTTTAATGCAAGAGGACTGTTGGACATTCGGAAATTTGAAAAAGTAAAAGAGAAATGTAAAAGGCAAGATATTATTGCACTACAAGAAACAAACTGGAGAGAAAATGTTATGATTGAGTATGAAAAGAGATGGGATGGAGGTATTCTATATAATAATGGAGATGGAAGGTTTGGGAGAGGTGTGGCTTTTTTAATGAAGGATGATGTTTTTAAAGTGAGTAAAATTGTGTATAAGGACAGGATGGGGAAATGTATTGTAGTTGAGACAAAAATTGAAGGAAGAAATTTGATTTTAGCAAATGTACATGCACCAGTGGAGGAGAAGGAAAAGAAAGAGTTTTTTAATGTTTTAAGAAATATTATAAAAGAATATAAAGAAGTAATAATGATGGGGGATTTTAACACAGTTTTTAACAAGCAAGACATGGCTGAGGGAATGGTTTTTAGAGCAGACACGGGAAGAAAAGAATTAAAAACATTAATGGAGGAAAATAATATGATAGATGTGTGGAGAGAAAGGAATGAACGGAAAAAAGAATTTTCAAGAAGACAAATAGTGGGAAGTTTTATATGTCAAACTAGAATAGATTTTGTTTTATGTAGTAGAAATGTGGAGAATTTTATTGAAAAGATTAAGTATGAGGAAACCAGTTTTAGTGATCACAAGTTTTTATTTTTTGTAATGGACTGGAGTAAAATGCAAAGAGGTCCGGGAGTATGGATTTTAAATACGCAGATTTTAAAGAATGAAGATTATGTTGCAAAAGTTAAAGCAATTATTGAAAAAGAAAAGGAAAATGGAATGTATGAGGAGGATAAGAGAATATGGTGGGAAAATGTAAAGTTTTTAATAAAAAGATTCTCGATCAAATATTGTAATTTAATACAAAAATGTAAAAGGTACAAAGAAAGAGAAATAAAAGAAAGTTTGGAAAAGGAATTGAATAAAGAAAATAAAAACATAGAAAAGATAAAGGAAATAGAGGGAGAATTGAAAGAAATGGAAGAAAAAGAATATGAGGGAGCGAGACTAAGAAGTAAAGCAAAATATGTGGTGGAGGGAGAAAAATGCACAAAGTTCTTTTTTGATCTGGAAAAACAGAAAGGGAAAGCTGAAACGATAAAAGAAATAAGAGGAAAAAATGGGGAAATTGTAGAGGGGAATGAAAACATTTTAGAAGAAATAAAATATTTTTATGAGGACCTTTTTAAGGCAAGAGGTGTGGATGAGGGAGAAAAAAAGAAATTGTTGAATGAGATAAAAGCAAAAGTAAGCGAGGAAGACCAAAAAGAATGTGATCATGAACTCAGAGCAGAAGAGATTGAAAAAGCAACAAATCAATTGAATAAAAAGAAAAGTCCTGGATTAGATGGATTAGGAGCTGAATTTTATCTATGTTTTAAAGAAGTTTTAGTAAACATTTTAAAAGAGGTTTTTATAGACTGTTTTAAAAAAGAGGAAATAAATGAAAGAACAAGGATAGGACTAATGAAACAATATATAAAAAGAAAGGAGAAAGGGTAGATTTAAAAAACTACAGACCGATCACAATGTTGAACACAGATTTTAAGATTTTAGCAAAGGTTTTAGCAAACAGATTAAAAGAGGTAATGCCAAGCATTATTAAAACAAACCAAGCATATGGAGTAAAAGGAAGAGATATAGCAGACATAACGATGAGTATAAGAGACACAATATGGTACATGAAAGAGAAAAATGAAGAAGGATATGTAATAAGTTTGGATTTTGAAAAAGCTTTTGATAGGGTAGAGCACACATATTTATTTGAGGTTTTAAGAAGGTTTGGTTTCGGGGAGAATTTTATTAAATGGATTGAGAATTTATATAAGGGTGCACTAACAAGAGTTAAATGTAATGGTTTTTTAACAGATGTTTTTAAAATCACACGTTCAATTAGACAGGGCTGTCCACTCTCTGCTTTATTATATTCACTTGTTTCAGAACCGCTAGGATTAGCTATTAGGGAAAAAAAAGAAATAATAGGGATTGAAATTGAAGAATACGAGGCTGAGGGGAAAGTTTTTCAATACGCGGATGACACAACAATAGTCGTAAAGGGAAAAGAGAGTGTAAAACAAGTAATGAATGTTGTAAAGGAGTATTGTAGGGGATCAGGGAGCAAAATAAACGAAGAGAAAACAGTGTATATAAGATTTGGTAAAGCAATGGTTTTAACGGAATATTTTAATTTCAAAGAAGTAGAAGAAATGAGGATTTTAGGAGTTTTAATGGGGAAGAATGAGAGGAAAGTAAGAGATGAAATGTGGGAGCAACTAGTTACAGACATAGAGAGGAGGCTAAATTTTTGGAAGTTAAGAAGTTTAAATTTGAAGGGGAAGGTTTTAATATTGAACGTTTTAATGGTTTCTAAACTTTGGTATGTTTTATATGTGTCAGAAATGCCGTTATGGACAGAACAGAGATTGAAGAAATGTTTTCTTGACTTTTTATGGGAGGAGAAACCAGCAAGAATAGCGTATAACACGATTTTAGGGGCGGTGGAAAAGGGAGGGTTAGGACTTATGGATGTGGAACAACGAAAAGATGCTTTGAGAATCAAAATTGTTAAGAAATATCTAAATGAAGAAAGTAAAACTGAGTGGAAGAAAACAATGAAACACTTTTTAAATAAATGTGGTGGTTTTAACATGGGGGATGGAATTTTATGGATGAAAACAAAAATATGGATGACTGAAGGGATACCTGATTTTTATAGGGAAATTTTTAGTGCTTGGGGGAAATTTTTAATGAAAATCGTGTATGATCCACATGGGAGAGAAAACATTTTAAATCAGCCTCTGTTCTTAAATAACAACATTTTAAAAGAAAAGAGAGAAATATTTTTTAAGAAATGGATGGAAGTGGGGATAATGAGAGTGAGGGATGTTTTATATGAGTTCAAAGAGGGGTTTTTACCAGTACAATATGTTTTTGATTCAATGGAAATGGCAAAAGAAGTTTTTAGCAAACAAGAAATAATAAACAAATATGAAATCATTAAAAAAGCCATACCAATAGACTGGATTAAAAGAATTGAGTGTGTGGAAGAGGAGCCGAAAGAGAAGAATATTTATGTGAAGCTGGGGGAAAAATTGTGTGATTTTAAGGAATGTACTGTAAAAATGTTTTATTGTGTTTTTAGAGATAGTGTTTTTAAAGAGCCAATTGCAAATAAATACTGGGTGGAGAAATTCAAAGATTTAAAAGAAGAGTGTATATGGAGAAATATGAGAGGGAAATGTGTGGAGGTAAAGTTAGAATGTTTGGAATATTTTATAAGACATAAAGTGGTTTTTACTGAATCTGTTTTAAGCAAAATTGGTATGGAAAAAAGTGCAATTTGTAAAGTGTGCCAAGAAAGGGAGGAATGGTTTTTGCATATGTTTTTATATTGTAAAGAGCTGGAGGGTTTTTTAAAGAAATGTAAAAGTGTGGTGAAGGATTTGACTGTGGAGTGGGATGAAAATGAAATGGAATGGAACAGAGTGGTGATGTTGGGTTGGGAAAAGATGTGTAAAAACAAAAAGATTATAAATCTGTGGGTAATGTTAATGAAAAGTGCAATATGGGAAAGGAGAATTGTGGCAAAAAAAGAAAAAATTGTGTTGGATGTTTGGAGTGTTTTTAAAAGGAAGTTTGAAATGTACATCGAAAGATTATTTGTGTATTTTAAAGATGAAAAAATGTTGAATGTCTTTTATTATGTTTTTAATCCTAAAGTTGTTTGTGTTTTAAAAGAATTAATGTGGAGGTTGCCAGAAAATGAATTAATTTAATGTTTTTTGATCTATTCTTAGCTTTTATTTTATTTATTGCTCTGTAAATGTTTTTATAATGATTGGAAAATTGTAACTCCTTTTGAAGGAGTTTGGTTTTATGTATATGATTGAAAATTTTCAATTAAAAAAAAAAAAAAAAAAAAAGCATGCCCGATCTCGTCTGATCTCGGAAGCCAAGCAGGAAAGGGCCTGGTTAGTACTTGGATGGGAGACTGCCTGGGAATACCAGGTGCTGTAAGCTTTTTAATATTTATTATTTGTGAACAGGTTTAAAAATACTACTCTTAACCCTAGCTTTCGCTTACAGCCATACTATCCTGAGCATGCCCGATCTCGTCTGATCTCGGAAGCCAAGCATGAAAGGGCCTGGTTAGTACTTGGATGGGAGACTGCCTGGGAATACCAGGTGCTGTAAGCTTTTTAATATTTAAATGTGGTGAACAGTTTTAAACGTTCTAGTCTTAACCCTAGCTTTCGCTTACAGACATACTATCCTGAGCATGCCCGATCTCGTCTGAGGAGGCGCTATCGTGCGAACAGGAAGTGCTTTGGCAGTAGTTTGGAGAGGAAGGCTCTCCCACACCCTGTTTTTGTTTGTTTGTTTGTTTTTGATTTTTTGTTTAGATTTTTTGCCTTTTTTTGAAATTTCTTTAAACCACCTAACAGCAGCTTTTGCTGACTGGAGGGTGGTTTTAAATGGACGGATTCATGGCACACGACACTGGACTGGCAGGAGAAACAAGCTTGGTAAACGACATTGGACTGGCACGAGGATCATGTATGGCGGATTACACTGGACTGGCCCGAGGAACACGTATGGAAGATGACACTGGACTGGCTCGAGGAACAAGAAGGGCAATCGACGATGGACTGGAACGAGGAACACGTATGGCGGACGACATTGGACTAGCACAAGGAGCACAAAGGGCAAACGACGATGGAATGGAACAAGGAAAACGAATGGTAAAGGATAAATGTTTACGAGATGAAAGTGAAAGGAAAGAAGCAAGAGGAAAATATAGCGAACGGAAATATTTAAAAGAAGCTACATTAATCGTAAATGTGGAAAATGTTTATGAAGTGAAAGTGGACGACATCATAAAAGCAGTTACAGAAAAATGTGGACTTGGCAAAATTTTAGCATTGAGACCGAGACAAGGCAAAGAATACGAACTAACAATGGAGAAGGAGGAAATGTGTGAAAAATTACTTGATGGACTAAGAGTTAAAGATGTGGACTGCGAAGTGAAAAGCCTACAAAACCGTGAGTATGTTGTTTCCTTCATGCACCTGCCCGTCTACCTGGACGATGGAAAAATTTTAGAAAAATTGGAAGGGTGGGGAGTTGACCCCATGAGTAAAATTAAAAGGAGATGCTATCCGGGCACCGAGATAGAAGATGGAACAAGATTTTTAAAAGTCAAATTCCCCAAAGAAGTGACATCATTGCCTTATAGCACGAGGCTAGAAACAGCTGAGGGGCAGCAGTATTTCCGGGTGATGCACAGCCATCAAGTGAAAACTTGTAGGCTGTGCATGAGCCCGGATCACTTACTGAAAGACTGCCCCACATTCAAGTGCTATAAGTGTGGGGAAAGGGGACATTTTGCGAGGGATAACAATACTGTCAGGTGCCCGGATTGTCAAGAGTTTTTAAACAAATGTGAATGCTGGATGGGAGGAGAGGAAGGAGGAAAGGAAAACCAGGTGGATGGACAGGTACATGAACGAGACAACGCGGTCTTTAACAGACAGGTGAAACAAACACAACAGGAGGAAGAAACGAGGACACAAAAGGAGAGCTTGGAAAGTCATGTGGTTGGGGTGGATTTAAATGAACAGAGAAATATGGAACAAACTGTTGAACAAAAAGAAGGAGATACAAGGACACAAATGGAATTAACTGATGGTTTACAAAGTGCGATGGACAACGTTGAACCCAGCGATCAAAGGAATGGAGAACAGACTGATGTAACAAAAAATGAAGAGAGAAATAAACAGGAGGACGAACTAATATAAACAACTAAGAGAAGAAGACCGATCAAGGTAACACCAAATATAGAGACTGCAAGAAAAAAAACTCTTAAGGAAGACTTAATTGAAAATGTTAACAGATATAGTGTGTTACAGGAGCTAGAAGAGATGGAAACGAAGTGATGTGTTTTATTTATGCTTTTATTCTTTTTATGGCCTTAAGGATTGCTAATTTTAATGGTAGAGGATTAACTGATGTAAAGAAATTTGAGAGAGTTAAAGAAATGTTTAAAGGACAAGATGTAATTTTATTGCAAGAAACTAATTGGAAAGAAGAGCACATAACTGAAATAAGGAAAAGGTGGAGTGGAGAAATATTTTACAATAACGGTGACGATAGAATGGGCAGAGGGGTAGCAGTTTTAATCAAAGAAAACAGTGGCGTGAAGTGTCAAATAATACAAAATGATAAAAAGGGAAAATGTATAGTAGTGGAGATGGAATATGGAGGAAAAAAAGTGATAGTGGTCAATGTTCATGCACCAACAGAAGAGAATAAAAAAAAGGAATATTTTAAAGTTTTAAGGGAGTTTTTAAAAAAAATACAAAACTATTATTATAATGGGCGATTTTAATACGGTTTTTAGCAAACTAGAAATGGCTGAGGGAATGGTTTTTAAATCGGATAAAGGTAGAAAAGAATTGAAGCTATTGATAGAAGAGAATAATATGATTGATATATGGAGAGAAAGAAACGAAAATATAAAAGAATACTCAAGGAGGCAGTTGGTCGGAAATTTTATGTGTCAAACAAGAATAGATTTTATTTTATGCACAAGGAATATAGAAAGTTTTATAGGAGAGATAAAACATAAAGAAACAAGTTTGAGTGACCATAAGGGGATTTTTATGCAGATGGATTGGAGCGCAGTGAAAAGAGGGACGGGGATATGGATTTTAAACACAGAGGTTTTAAAGAATGAAGATTATATCTTAAAAGTTAAAGAAATCATTGAGAAGGAAAAAGGAAATGAAATGTACAATGAAGACAAACGAATATGGTGGGAAAATGTGAAGTATTTCATTAAAAAGATGACAATAACATACTGTAGATTACTTCAGAAATGTAAAAATAATAAAGAAAGAGAGCTAAGAGAAAAATTAGGGAAAGAATTAAAGGAGAATAAAACAGATATACAAAAAATAAAAGAATTGGAGGAGAATTTGAAAACACTGGAAGAGGAAAAATATAAAGGAGCAAGATTAAGAAGTAAAGCAAAATACACTGTAGAAGGAGAGAAATGCACAAAATTCTTTTTTAATTTAGAAAAAAGTAAAGGGAAATCCGAAATGATCAAAGAAATAAGAGGAGAAAATGGAATCCTAGCAGAAACAAATGAGGAAATTCTGAAAGAAATAAAAGCATATTATGAGAATCTATTTAGTGCAGAGGGGGTACAGGAAAAAGAAAAAGAAGAGTTACTGAAACAAATAAAAAATAGGGTAAGAGAAGTAGAAAGAAAGGAATGTGATCAAAATCTAAGAGAAGAAGAAATAAAAAGAGCAATAAGTGAACTAAATAAAAATAAAAGTCCAGGAATAGATGGTTTGGGGAGTGAATTTTATATAGTTTTTAAGGATTTTTTAGCTAGCATTTTAAAAGACGTCTATGAAGAGGTTTTTAAGACAGGTGAAATGAGTCAGAGAATGGGAATGGGTTTAATGAAATTGATTTATAAAAGAAAAGGGGATAAGGTAGATTTAAAGAATTACAGACCAATTACCATGCTCAACACGGATTTAAAGATTTTAGCCAAGATTTTAGCCAATCGTCTAAAGGAAGTAATGCCAAATATAATCCAAACAAATCAAGTGTATGGAGTTAAAGGGCGGGATATAGCGGACACAACAATAAGCATTAATGAAATAATAAGATACATAAATGAAAAAGGAAAAAAAGGTTATATAATTAGTTTAGATTTTGAAAAAGCATTTGATAGAGTGGAGCACGAATTTTTATTTGATGTTTTAAAGAGATTTGGGTTTGGGGAGAATTTTATTAAATGGATAAAAATTTTATACAAAGGTGCGATAACAAAAATTAAATGTAATGGTTTTTTAACGCAGTGTTTTAAGATAACTAGATCTATTAGACAAGGGTGTCCGCTATCTGCTCTTTTATATTCCTTAGTGTCTGAGCCACTAGGTCTGGCTATAAAACAAGAAGAAGGAATAAAAGGGATACGTGTTGAGGGGGAAGAGAATAAAATATTTCAGTATGCGGACGATACCACAGTTATGGCAAAAGATTTAGAAAGTGTTAAAAAAGCATTTCAAATTATACAGAGTTTTTGTAAAGGTTCAGGAGCAAAAGTAAATGCTGAAAAAACAATGTATATGCAATTTGGAGAAGGGGCAATTTTAACAGAACATTTTGCTTTTAAAGAAACAAGAGAAATAAAGATTTTAGGTATTTTAATGGGGAGGGATCAAAAGAAGGTAGAAGACGTAATGTGGGAAGAAATGTTAGGAGGTATTGAAAGAAAATTAAACTTTTGGAAACTAAGAACGTTAACTTTAAAAGGGAAGGTTTTAATTCTGAATGTTTTAATGGTGTCAAAATTGTGGTATGTTTTATATGTATCATCTATGCCGTTATGGGCAGAAAAAAGACTGAAAAAATGTTTTTTAGATTTTTTATGGAATGGGAAGCCGGCAAGAATAGCATACAATACTTTAATAGGAGAAGTGGGGAAGGGAGGATTGGGCTTGATGGATGTTGCACAAAGAAAGAACAGTTTAAGGTTGAAAGTTGTAAAGAAGTACTTGGATGAAGAAAACAAAACGGCTTGGAAAAAAACAATGGGATATTTTTTAAATAAGTGTGGCAATTTTAATTTAGGGGATAATATATTATGAATGAGAACAAAAAAATGGATGACGGAGGGATTGCCAGATTTTTATAAAGAGTTGATGAGCGCCTGGGGCCAATTTTTAACAGTTGTACACTATAATCCACAAGGTAGGGAGAACATTTTAAATCAGCCTTTATTCTTAAACAACGGCATTTTAAATCAGGGAAAGGAAATATTCTTCAGGAAATGGTGGGATGTGGGTATTACTAGAGTAAGAGATGTTTTATATGAGTTTAAAGAGGGGTTTTTACCATCACAGTATGTTGTGGATGCAATGGAGGAGGCAAAGGAGGATTTTAACAGACTTGAGATAATAAAGAAATATGAAGTAATTAAAATAGCTATACCAAAAGAGTGGATAACAAAAATCGAATGTATGGAAGAAGGGAAAAAAGGAAGAGATGTGTATGTGATGTTGGGAGAAAAAATGTATGCTTTGAAAGAATGTACTGTGAAAATGTTTTATTGGTTTTTTAGAAATTCTGTTTTTAAAAAAACTATAGTTAATGAATATTGGGTAAGCAAATTTAATGACTTAAAAGAAGAGAATATATGGGAAAATATGAAAGGGAAAATTATAGATGCAAAATTGGAGACTCTAGAGTTTTTTATTAGACACAAAGTGGTTTTTACAGATGTCACACTGAATAAAATAGGGATGGAACAAAGCAAAACATGTAAAGTGTGCTTCAGCAAAGATGAAAGTCTTTTACATTTGTTTTTACACTGCAAAGAGTTAGAAGTATTTTGGAGAAAATGTAAAAAATTGATTCAAGATTTGAGAGGGGAAAAATTTGAAGAAGATGAATGGCATAAAGTGGTAATGTTTGGAATTGATAAATGGTGTAAGAACAAAAAACTTATAAATTTGATTGTGATGATGATGAAAAGTGCTATATGGGAGAGGAGAGTTGTGGCGAAAAGAGAAGCAAATGTAATGAATGTATGGCATGTGTTGAAAAGAAAGATGGAAAGATATGTGGAATGTTTATTTCACTATTTTAAATATGAAGGGAAAATCAGTGATTACTATAGTGTTCTTAACTCAGAGGTCTGTTCTGTTTTTAACGACTTAGGATGGGAAATAGCAGGAAAAAACTGGTGATGTGTTTTTTTTTTTTTTTTTTTTTTATTATTATTCTAGAACAAACAAAAACATGTTTTAGTGCTGATATGTGTTTCTGATTTTGTATTAATGAACTGATTTTCTGGAACCTATTTTTTAATATTTATTTTATGTATTCTTTGCCTTAAACAGTTATTGTATTTATAATGTTTGAATATTTTAATAAAAAAAAATAAAAAAAAAAAAAAGCATGCCCGATCTCGTCTGATCTCGGAAGCCAAGCAGGAAAGGGCCTGGTTAGTACTTGGATGGGAGACTGCCTGGGAATACCAGGTGCTGTAAGCTTTTTAATGTTTATTATTTGTGAACAGGTTTAAAATACTACCTTAACCCTAGCTTTCGCTTACAGCCATGGTATCCTGAGCATGCCCGATCTCGTCTGATCTCGGAAGCCAAGCAGGAAAGGGCCTGGTTAGTACTTGGATGGGAGACTGCCTGGGAATACCAGGTGCTGTAAGCTTTTTAATGTTTATTATTTGTGAACAGGTTTAAAAATACTACTCTTAACCCTAGCTTTCGCTTACAGCCATACTATCCTGAGCATGCCCGATCTCGTCTGATCTCGGAAGCCAAGCAGGAAAGGGCCTGGTTAGTACTTGGATGGGAGACTGCCTGGGAATACCAGGTGCTGTAAGCTTTTTAATGTTTATTATTTGTGAACAGGTTTAAAAATACTACTCTTAACCCTAGCTTTCGCTTACAGCCATACTATCCTGAGCATGCCCTCTTGGGAAGACAGGAAGTGATTGAGCAAGTGGAGAGAGCAGGTGTAGAGTGATTTGTGTGAGAAATATTTGTTCCTTTTAGTTTCTTAGATAGAACTGTGACATACAGGTTTTTTTTTGTTTGTTTAGTTTTGTTATATCCCCAAACAGCTCCGGCTGTTGGGGATATTAAAAACATCTTTGCTTTGAGTCTGTCTGGCCTAAAAGTCTAGCTGGATGGACAACATGGAGTACAACAATGGAGCTGTTCAGCGGAATGTAAGAGACCGTGTCTTTGAAGATTCAACAAGGAGACGATCTTATGAAAGGAGTTTAACTGTGGCTGTGGAGATTGAGGGAGAAGACAGAGTCACAATGATGGAGCTTTTGACGAAAGTAAGGAATGAATGTGGAGTGGTGATAGGATGTCGTTATAAAACTCCAAAAGAGTATGAACTGACAATGAATGAGGAGAAAGGGAAAGCAAAATTACTGGATGGATTAAAAATAAAAAACAGTCGAATTATGGCGAAAGAAATAAGCAGCAATGAAATGGTGGTTTCGTTCCTAAATTTGCCTACATATATCCAAGATGAAGAGATACTGAAGAAACTGTCTGAATGGGGAGTGACAGCAGTCTCAACCATCAAACGGAGAATGTGGCCAGGGACCGAAATTGCAGATGGGACAAGATTCTTGAAAGTGAAGTTTACTGAGACTGTGAAATCGCTGCCATACTCAACAAAGTTTGAGACAATGGGAGGAACAGAGCACTTTCGAGTCATCCATGATAGACAGGTAAAAGTCTGCAGACTGTGCATACAACCTGGTCATATAGTGAGGGAATGTCCGAGCTTCAAATGCTTTAAGTGTGGCAAACAGGGACATTATGTTAGAGAATGTGAAGAAATAAACTGCAGCACATGCGGGATGAGGGCTGGACGATGTGTGTGTGAAACTCCAGTGGAGATGGGGGAAAAAGACAGTGTGGAGAGCTCATCGGATATGTACGAGGAGGAAGAGAAGAATGAGGAGGATGAAGATTCCTCGGTTGGAAAAGTGAGGGGAGAAGATACCTGGAGTGAAAGGAAAGGCACAGAAGATCATGCGCTTTCTGAGAAGGACAAAAGCTTAGACGGAATGGATTCAGAGCAAAAGCGGAGAGGTGGGAAAAGGAGAGAAGAAGACTCAGACCTTGAGAGAGAAACGGCTATAAAAGTTGGAAAGGGAGAAATCACAACAGAAGATATGGGTGAAGAGAATGAGTCAAATAAAGACAATGTTGAAGGACAAGCTGGAGAGAACAGCAAAAATCAAAAAGTAAAATCTCAGATGGTGGGTTCGATGATGGAGAATGAAGATGGAGAAGGAGAGAGCATGCTGTCAGAAAGTTCCTGGACAACTTGGAGAGAAAAAATGGACACAAGAGAAGAGGAGATTAAACTGAGGAAAAGGAAAAAGAAAGGAGAGGAGCAGAAAGAAAAGAAGTAAGATGGGTATGCTACTTTTCTCATCAGTAGTTCTCGCTATGTGTGAAATAATGAGTATTGCATGCTTAAACAGTAATGGACTCAGAGAAACAAACAAGTTTGATCAAGTGATTGGAGCGTTAAAAGCTGATGTGATATGTTTACAAGAGACGCACTGGACTGAAGATATAATGGACAATATAAAAAAGAGCTGGGGTGATGAAATTTTTGTTAATCATGGAAATCACAGAGCATGTGGAGTGGCGATATTGATAAAAGGAGGAAGAGTGCAAAATACAAGGGCAATATACAAAGATGGTAAAGGAAGAATTCTAGGCATAGAATTTATGTTTCATAGCAAATTGTTTAGACTGATAAATTTATATGCACCTAATGTAGAAACTGAAAGAAAATAAATTTTTAAGCAAGTGAAACAGGCATGTACAGGCAACTGTATAGTTGTTGGGGATTTTAATGTATGGTGTACGAGACTAGATGCGTCCAGCAGTGCAAATTTTAAATCAGATGTGTCCAGAAAATACTTAAATTATTGGATGCAAAATGCAGATATGGTCGATGTGTGGAGGGAGGAGA
Source organism: Rhodeus uyekii (assembly GCA_037043235.1). Taxonomy (NCBI): domain Eukaryota; kingdom Metazoa; phylum Chordata; class Actinopteri; order Cypriniformes; family Acheilognathidae; genus Rhodeus; species Rhodeus uyekii. The sequence continues at coordinate 2,498,035 of JAWRVZ010000101.1, read as the reverse complement.
ATCCCTACAAAAGAGAGTTTTCAAGAAGGCAAATGGTGATGGGGAATTTAAAACAAAGTAGAATAGATTTGTGTTTGATCAAAAGGGAAATAATGAGTTATGTGAAAAATGTCAGATATAACTTCCTAGGAATAAGTGATCACGCGGCCATGACAGTAAAGATGGGTATGAATACGGAAGAGGAGGGGGAGTGTGGTGTTTGAACTCATGTCTGTTAGGAGAAGAGGCATACAGGAAAAATATAACAAGATGCATATTCTATGAAATGGAAAATCCGTTGTTTGAGGAAAATGTGTGTGAGTGGTGGGAAAAAATGAAAAGGGAAATTAAAAAAAGAAGTATTAGATATGCAAAACAAAGGAATTTTATGAAAAGGAGTAGAGTAGATGCAATGAAAAATATATTGCAGAAAGAAGCAGAAAATATAGAAAATAATCCAGATCATGATAAAGAGCGGTTCATTCAGATAAAAGCAGAAATGGAGGAATACGAAAAGGAGAGGTGTATGGGTGCAATAGTAAGGAGTAGAGCACAGTATGCGGTGGAGGGAGAAAGATGTACAAAATACTTTTTAAATTTAGAGAAGAAAAAGCAGAGGAGGAATCACATATTAGAGTTGGAGAATGAAGAAGGGATGAAGGTAACGGATTATGTGGAGATATTAGGCGTAGTAGAAGCATTTTATAAAAAAATTGTTTAAGAAGAACGGTGTAGAGCAAGAGTTTGTAGAGGAAGTTTTAGACACTGTAAATGTTAGATTAACTGAAGATGAAAAGAACATGTGTGAAGGAGACATAAGCATTGAAGAAATAAAAGCAGCAATAAATCAAACAAAGCCGAATAAAAGCCCAGGGTCAGATGGATTAACTCATGAGTTTTATAAAACTTTCAAAGATGTTTTAGCTCCAATATTGTTAAAATTATATAGAAGCATGGAAGAGAGAAAAGAGGTACCTGATTCAATGGCGTTAGGAATAATCACAGTTCTGTATAAAAATAAAGGTAGCTCACTGAGGTTGGAAAATTATAGGCCTTTAAGTCTTTTAAATACAGATTATAAGATTTTGACAAAAATCCTTGCTAATAGAATAAAAGGAGTAGTAGGGAAAATAATATCATCAAATCAAGCTTACAGTATACCGGGAAGGGAGATCACAGACACAATTTGTACTTTAAGAGATGTAGTGGACAGTATGAGAAAGGATGGGCAGGGAGGTTTGGTTTTAGGCATGGATTTAAATAAGGCTTTTGATAGGGTAGAGCACAGTGTTATGGAACAAACAATGGAAAGATTTGGATTTGGAGAGAGGATTCGAGGGTGGATACATTTACTATTTAAAAATGCAAAAAGTTGTGTGAAGGTTAATGGTGTCTTAACAGACCCCTTTCCGTTAGAGAGGTCAGTGAGGCAAGGATGCCCGATGTCTGCATTGTTATATTCAATCTCAGTCGAACCTTTAGCAACTCTAATAAAAAGGGATAGGGAGATAAGAGGAATTCCAATTCCAAATGGGGAAATGAGTGTCATTCATCAGTATGCAGATGACACAACTTTTACTGTCAGGGATTTAGAGAGTGTAAATAAAATAACAAAAAGTATGGAAACATATGGGAGAGCCTCTGGTGCAAAAATCAACATTGACAAATCAGAAATCATGAGCATAGGAGGAGTGGATATAAATGGGCAGGACATTCCTTTTAAAATAACAAAAGAACACATGACAATTTTAGGAGTAAATATAGGAGAGAATGCAAAAGAAGCGAGGGATGTTACATGGACTGGGATTTTAAATAAAATAAAACAAGTCTTACAGTTCTGGAAACTAAGAGAGCTGAGGCTAAAAGGCAAGGTGATAGTTGTAAACACACTATTGATGTTAAAATGCAACTATGTGATTGGAGCAATTGACCTACCAGACTGGGTGATGAATGAGGTGAAACAGATTGTGAATAATTGTGGGGAGGGAAAGGGGTTAAAATATCAGCAAAACATTGATAGCAGATTATTTGGAGGGAGGACTGAGGCTGATTGACCTAGAGGTAAAAAAGAAGGCAATAAGAGTAAAAACAATAAAGAAGTTTTTATATGATGAAGTGGCATATGGGTGGAAAGGGTTCTTTAGAGGATTTTTAGATCAAAGTGGTGGATGTGGGAAAGAAGGAGTATTCACGGCTTTAAAGAAGCCCATGGTTGAAAAGATGCCGTTATTTTATCAAGAGGTATGTAGTGCATGGGCGGAGTTTATAGGTAATGTGGATTATGAATGTGAAAACATAAATCAAGTGCACAACCAGCCAATATTTTTAAATACTAAGATAAAGATGCAAGGGAAAATGTTTTATGATAACCTGCACATGAAAGCAGGTGTAAGACAGGTAAAGGACTTTGTGTACGAGTATGTGAAGGGTTTTTTACCAAATAGAATAAGCAATGATGTGAAAACGTACTTGTCGGACATAACTACAAAGAAGATTTATAAGATGCTGCTGAAGAAGGAAATTAAATTGCCTGCATCAGAATCTGTATGGCCAAAACTTTTCCCAGATCTTAATGTAAAGTCAATTTGGAAGAACTTAAATGTGAGAATCTGGACTTCAAATTAAGACATAACAGGATATATACAAAGGTGGTGATTCATCAAATAAACAAGGACGTGAATAGGGAATGTGATGTCTGCAAGATGGATCCAGAGACCCTCATGCATATATTTTTTGAATGTAAGGAACTTGGTGTGTTTCATGAAAAATTGAAGAAATTGATAGAAGATGAGTGGGGAAAGGACGTACTAGGGAATGAATGGAAAAAAAAAAATATTTGGTGAATGTACAAACTGTAAAGACATGAAGGTTAACTTGTGCAATTTTGTTTTAAGTCATGCAAGATATGCAATATGGGCAGAAGGAATCTGGCATATTTTGAAGGGAAAATAGTGGATGTATCAGTGTTGTTTAAATCTATGTTAAAAAAGAATGTTTATTTATTGTGGAAATATATAAGCAAAGATATTTTTGAAGAAGCTTTTATAAAGGGAAGTGGGCTTATATGTGTGGATGTTAAAAAAGGGTTAAGCATAAACTTCTAAGAGGAGGGAAACTAGCAAGTAAAAATTGACATATACTGAATTAAGCTCAAATGTATATATTAAGTGAATGGAATTGAATGGGAATTGAAACTTTTGAAATTGAAATTTTTGGTTATTCAAAATGCAAGACTGTTGTGTATGTAAGAATTACAAGTGCATTGTAGACTGTAATTTTTGATATTTTGGATAAAAAAAAAAAAAAAAAAAAAAAAAAAAAGCACGCCCGATCTCGTCCGATCTCGGAAGCTAAGCAGGGTCGGGCCTGGTTAGTACTTGGATGGGAGACCGCCTGGGAATACCAGGTGCTGTAAGCTTTTGCTTGATCCCCACCAACGACTTGGACGGCTCCTTCTTAAACCTTTTCCATACTTTTGTTTCCTTCGCGTCGTTTTTTTTCTTCTTTTCTTTCATTTCACTTGCTTTCTGGCTTCTGTCCGCACTCTCGCTGTGACACAGGACAGCTCAGCCTCGTCTTTCTTCCTTTGTCCTCCAGGGGGCGACCCAATGCCGTTTCGTTTCTCTCTCTCAGTCTTCAAGCAACAGAGACTGTAAAGAAACGGAGACAATACAAAAACAATGTGTGTATATTCTGCTTGCAACCTCCACATTTCTTTTTCATCTGACAGCAATCACACTCAAAGTTTGCATATGACCACAACGAGTAACCGGCAGAAGTTAAATTACATAGAACTCAGAGCCTGAAATCAGTTCCTCAGATGGAAGATTGATCACTCTAAACTTTTCCACCTGTGCTCCTGAGATGGATCATTTCAACCCCCCAATCAGCCCGCTCCCCCACTCCCAAAATAAATAAATGCAATTCATAAGTAAAAATAAAAAATACATACAAAATTACATATAAATAAGGAATAAACAAACTCTTTAATTAATTCAATAAGTAAGAAAGGAAGAAAGAAAGAAAGAAAAAAAGAAAGAAAGAAAAAAGTAATGTGATGTGAAAATATTTTATTTATATTTCAATTTTTATGTATTATTTATTTTTACTTTTAAATTGTATTTATGTATTTAATTTTTCCACCTGTTGTACTGAGATGGAACATTCCAACGCCCCTCGCCTACTCCCAAAATAAATAAATATAAATAAATAAATACAATTTATAAGTAAAAATAAAAATACATAAAAAATTACATTTAAATAAGTAACAAACAAACTCTTTAAATAATTAAATAGTTCAGAAAGAAAGAAAGAAAGAAAGATATAAGTATTGTGATGTGAATTTACTTTATTTACATAAAAAATGTTTATGTATTATTTATTTTTACTTTTAAATTGTATTTACGTATTTAATTTTTCCACCTGTGCTCCTGAGATGGATCATTCCAACCCCGCGCCTCCCTCACTCCCAAAATAAATAAATATAAATAAATAAACAAAATTCATAAGACTAAAAAATACATACAAAATTACATATAAATAAGTAATAAACAAACTCTTTAATTAATTCAATAAATAATAAAGAAAGAAAGAAAGAAAGAAAGAAAAAAGTAATGTGATGTGGATATACTTTATTTACATAAAAAATGTTTATGTATTATTTATTTTTACTTTTAAATTGTATTTACTTATTTAATTTTTCCACCTGTGCTCCTGAGATGGATCATTCCAACCCCGCGCCTCTCCCACTCCCAAAATAAATAAATAAATAAATAAGTCGAAATCAATCAATAAATGAGTTAAATAAATAACTTTATGTATCTAATTGACTAACTTTATTTACTCACCCTGAGCCCAACCCTTCAAGCCCCATTCATTTTACTATTAGATCATTTCTATACTCCAATTCTTAAAAGGGAAATATAAAGAGGCCCATATTATCGTTGTACATAACAGCTGTCCTGTGGAAAAAAAGAAAAAAAGAAAGAAAAAAAGATATGATATTTGACAGGCCTAATTATCGGCCAAACGTTTGTTTGATAGTGCTGGTGTTCATGTTGCGTTAATTGACGGTAAAGCATCGCGGGGAAGCAGCATCGCTCCTCAAAATCCATTTAATGATGTTTAATCAACAAAGTTCGGGAGGAGCACGTTCAAATGATTAACACAATCAACACGTCATCAGCAATCACTCCTCTTCCTATCAGCAGGAGAGGAAGTACGTATATATAGACATGTTTGACTCCCCTACAGCTCTGACATTTTCGGCATCCCTCCACCACCCCAACTCCTCACACTTAATTGTTCCTATCAAAATTCAGGATACGGGGGGAGTGCTCCAGGTTCGGGCTAAATACCGAGCTCGGAGCCCTCTCCTCGGACAGCACGCCAAATACGCTTACCATTTATTGCTCCTGAATCATTCGTAAGTGTGAACTCGTGAATTGGCTGGTGTCGTGTTGTGATTCGCCTTTTTTTCCCGACTTCATCAAGCAACTGGTCAACAAGTTGGATCAACACACGCGGTGAGTCATGTCATCTTCTCTCAAAATTGTCACTTGCACTGCCTGCTTCATGCATAATCTGTCTGTCTCTGTCAGCAGCAAGGGCTTCACATGTGATAAATGTAGGGACATAGTCAGGCTGACAGAGAAGATTTCAGAATTAGAGACACGCATCCAAACTTTAATCGAGGATAGTAAGAATGCAAGGGCTTTAGATACTCCTTTGGATGCGACTAGCTTAGCAAACTCTGTACATTGTTCGGTTCCGGCTGTAGAGCCCGTGCAGCAGGGCAACTGGGTGACTGTGAGACGGCATAATCGCGGGTCAAAAAACCACTGTTCCATTCCGATCAGAACATCAAACAGGTTCTCCCCACTCAGTGACGCACCCACTGAGAAACCTGTTGAAAGTGCCCTAGTGATTGGCGATTCTATTACTCGGAATGTGAAAATAGAGACTCCAGCCACCATAGTCACATGTTTGCCGGGAGCCAGAGCGCCTGACGTCAAAGCAAATTTAAAAGTGCTGGCTAAGGCTAATCATAAATATTCTAAGATTGTTATTCACGTCGGCGCTAATGATGTCCGACTTCGCCAGTCGGAGATCACTAAAACTAATATTAAAGAGGTGTGTGAACTCACAAGTACGATGTCAGGCACCATAATTTGCTCTGGCCCTCTTCCTATGCGCAGGAGTGATGAGATGCTTAGCAGATTATCCTCACTCAATGGCTGGATGTCTAAGTAGTGCCCGCAGAATAACATAGGGTTCATAGACAATTGGAAAAGTTTTTGGGGCAGACCTGACCTGTTGAAAAGAGATGGTATTCATCCCACCTGGGATGGTGCCGCTCTTCTCTCTAGTAATTTGGCACATAGTCTTAGAGCTAAACCTTGACTAACTGGGGCCCAGGTCAGGAAGCAGACAAACTGGCTAAACCGACCGTCTGCTAGCTGTCTCACGTCACAGAGGTCAGATAAAATCCAACACATAGAGACTCTTTCACCTAGATATCATCCTATAGAGACTGTGTCTGTTCCCCGAATTGGCAAATACAAAAAATTCTCAAAACCGTTTAAGGGTAAAAATTTAATTAATTTACAAACAACTAAGAACGGATATAACACAAATGAACAAATGATAAAGCTTGGGTTACTGAATATACGATCCCTTTCCTCAAAAGCACTTATTGTAAATGATATAATTACAGATCATAAACTAGATGTGATGTGTTTGACAGAAACCTGGCTAAAACCAGACGATTATATCACTTTAAATGAGTCCACCCCTCAAGATTACTGTTATAAACATGAGCCTCGTCTGAAAGGTAAAGGAGGAGGTGTTGCTGTAATTTATAGTAACACGATGAGTACTGCTCAAAGGTCTAATTTGAAATATAATTCTTTTGAAGTGATGGTCCTTAATGTAAAATTATCTAGTGCAAGTAATAATTCCTGTTTAACTTTTGTGCTGGCTATTCTATACAGGCCACCAGGGCACCATACAGACTTTATCAAAGAATTTGCTGATTTTCTCTCAGAATTAGTAATGTCTGCAGATAAAGTCATAATTGTCGGTGATTTTAATATCCATGTAGATAATGAAAAAGACGCATTGGGAGTGGCATTTAGAGACATCTTAAACTCTATTGGAGTTACATAACATGTATCAGGACCCACTCATTCTCGTAATCATACTTTAGATCTACATTTTACATTTATGCATTTGGCAGACGCTTTTATCCAAAGCGATTTACATTGCATTCAAGGAACACATTGAATCAGTTCTTGCTTTCCCTGGGTTCGAACCCATGACCTTGGCATTGTTAATGCCAACGCTCTACTGACTGAGCTACAGGAAAGCTCTAATATTGTCATATGGGATCAATGTTGATACTGTTCAAATTCTGCAGCAGAGCGATGACATCTCAGATCATTACTTAGTTGCGTGTAGATTACCTTTAGCCAAAGTCGAAAAACTAACTCCCTGTTATAAATATAGTAGAACTATCACTCCTAACACAAAAGATAGCTTTATAAATAATCTTCCTGATCAGTTTCATCTACTTAACATCCCAGATAGCCTAGAAGAACTTGATGTTGCAACAGAAACTATTAACTCTCTCTTTTCCAGCACTTTAGACACTGTTGCTCCGTTACGCTTAAAGAAGATTAAAGAAAATAGTCCAACACCGTGGTACAACGAGCACACACAGGCCCTCAAGAGAGCAGCCAGAAAAATGGAGCGGAGCTGGAAAAAAACTAAGCTCGAGCCATGGTTAACATGGTTAAGACGTTTTTGAAGTGGAACCGCCAAACTCCCTATTTGTCTTAGTATTTTTGATTCTCTAATGTCGATTCGTTAATGTTGCCGAAATCTCATATCTCGAGCACAAAAGAGGGACAAAATCGCCATTTCACATGGTTATTTCGTGATTAATTTGCATACCTAGTTCACTGCGCATGCACTGAGTTTGCCTTGCACGTGGATCGCGGTCCGCTTACTCCAATGCCAGTTCACTCGTTGATCTTGTCTGAGGGATAACACACTGCAGCATCCCGCACGTTTTTTGTGATTTTGTGATTTTGCATTGAGTTTGCATTGTCGGAGAATATAATTAAAGGTTTGTATCAAGAATCGAAGGTGTTTTTTATTGTGGTGGTTTTACATATGCCTTTTGTTTTTAGCAAACATATACACAGTAGGCCTACAGTGTATGTCAATTTTTTTTTAGAATTTTAGAAAAAAATCGCGGCAACACTGTTGTGTAAAAAGACACCAAAAACTCTAATATGTATAATAACTCACATCATGTACATCAATACATTTTCATTTTTCTTTCTTGCGAGGGTTGTTGTCTTTGACGCTCTGACAGCTGGCGCTGATAGGCTGTCTGACCTGTCAATCGTTCAAGAAGATGTGATTGGCTGTGCTGCCATGAGGGCGGGCTCTTCTCATCTCATCCGATGATCAACACAACACGCTTCTTAAAGGGACGTGCTGCTAAACAGCGCAGCAGGAGAGACTACTTTCTTGTGGTTTTTTTTTATGTTGTGAATTTCGCGCACAAGCACTGTGTACTGAGCCTGAACAGTTATGGATAATTGAAGTCATGCGAACAACATTTGAAATTCGAAATGTGATCTTACACAAAAAAATTAATCAATCTATGGGTGTGGGTTATGCCGACGATTTTTTTACACAAAACCCCAAACCCGTTGGCTATATGAGTGCGCGGATTATCTGCGTCTGCGGGTTATATGTGGGAAAATATATGTTTATATTTGTTATATGGGTTATCTCGCTAAACGGTTATCTCGATGCTTTTTTTGCAACCCCCGAGGCCGTCAACATAACCGAACTCCACTGTATATATATATATATATATATATATATACACATACACACAAGTGGCAATGGATTTCCGAATAATTCCCACAACTCCCCCTTAATAGGCCAAATGTGCAGTGAAACAACACATCTGGGCTATCAATTAATGCCGCTACAAATTGTCATATTCACTCTTTTTCTTATTTATTTTTCTGGTTAAAATTGATAAACACAGAAAATATGTTTTTTCTTTCACAGACTTTAACTGGAACCTAAAACAAAGGAAACAAAAACAAAAAATGTTGTATTTAAATGTCTTACACTGCTAGTATGAATCTTAGCCATTTCAAATTAAATTGATAAAAAATTAAATACATATTTATTTTCTGAAAGTTGGGCTAAATAAGCAAATAGTGTTACTACATTTTTGAAAAAAATCCCACACACATCAGCAGGTTGTAATGCCACACCAGCAGAGCATTTTAAGCATGGCATGACCAAACAGACCTTGCAAAGTATTGCCGGTTCCACTGCCTTATCAAGTGTTTAACCCTTTGACCGTTTCTGGATTACCCTTTGGACTTGTTTGCCTATTAGACTCTACCTGTGTTTTTGACTGGTTTATGTTTTGGTCTGGACTACCCTACTAAGCTTCTGCACATGGATTCAAACACAGCAAGTTACACAAGTTATACAGTCACGTGTCTACTGGTATAATCACCTATCCCTAGATCAGACCCTCAGAAAACTATTTATTAAGCAAAGAACAAAACAACTTTAAACAAACACAAGGGCACACTTGTGCAGAACAGAAACCAACATGGAAAACTAGGAAAACACGTTTAACAACTGACAAAGACAAAACAAAGGCTTTTAGATACCAGATAACGGGGAACAGGTCAAGTCAAGTCACCTTTATTTACCGTAATTTTTTTTTGCCATATAAGCCGCTCCGGAACATAAGACGCACCCAATTTTAAAGGAGGAAAATCTAGAAAAAAAAGCTTCTGAACCAAATTCTGTAGTAAAATATTTTATGTCAACTGTATAAAGTTAACAGCACAAAAAACATAAAACAATTTTATGCCAACCATGTAACATTAAGAACTCTCTTTACTCTCATTAACAGTCAGTAAAGTCAGTAAACAGTGAAAGGAACAAAAATAAGGCTGTAATGTTTTTATTCGAACTGCAATAATTTGTGTGTAAACCGGGAAGTGGGGTGTTGTACCGAAATCTGGTGAAATATGGTGTTATTTTTTTTCTTTTTTTTCTTCAGACTCCCCCTGGTAAACCCATACAATAATGGTTTCAACCAAATGCTTTTGAGCAAAGAATGTCCATACCATAATGAGATAATAAAATAAATATGTTAAGTCTGTGAGCTTTTAAACCAGAGTTAGTGAGGGGAGTGAGATTTTCACAGGTGTATTTTTCTGCTGTGAAAATTTGACTCCCCCTGGTAAACCCATAGGCCTACTATAATTCATTATAACTGTAATATAATTTCATTTTCTGCTTATTTATGTAAGCGTACAAGTCGGTTTGTAGGCGAATATGCTCAAGGAAGTGCGTTCACCTCGATGCAGCGCGTATGAATGTGCGCGCGTAGGGGAGTGAGATTTGTCCGGGCAGTCAGATTTCGGTACAACACCTGGCGAGACGCGAGTCACCACGGAAGCAGAGAACGCGGCTCACAAGTGCAACTGAGAGAAGTGAAACTAAACCAAGAGAAAGAAGCGTGACTCACAGAGAGTGAAGCGTGAGCGCTGAACGTCATCACCATGGCTACGGCCGTGGCCGCGCTCCGCGGATTCTTTATACTCGTTGGATAGGACGCACCAACTTCCCCCCCCCTCCAGTTTTAGGGAAGAAAAAATGCGTCTTATGCGGCGATAAATAAGGTATATAGCGCTTTTTACAATATAGATTGATTTAAAAGCAGCTTTACAGTGGTCACAGTTAAACAATATAAACAAAATTTGTTTGGCTGAACAGAAGCCCCAAAAGAGCAGGTGAATCAATACAATTGATGAATATTAAGTGTTAAGTTTCCCCAACTGAGCAAGCCATAGGCGACAGCGGCAAGGAACCAAAACTCCGGCAGGTGACGTAACGAATGAAGAATAGAATGGAGAAAAAACCTTGGGAGAAACCAGGCTCAGTCGGGGGACCAGTTCTCCTCTGGCCAACAGCCAAACAGTGCATGATTATTATACAACAATTCAAGTCCAATATGAAGTCCAATTTGGTCCGGTTAAAGATGGGTTCATGATCGTCACAGGGGAGGGTTTAGTAGAGTCACGGTCTCCGCAGACACTTCAGGGCAGTGCTGTGCTCGTGTCCAGGTGCAGGTCCTTCATCTGATCTGGATACGGCCCGGATCCGGCTGACCACGGTAACCTCGGAATAAACAGAGACCAATATCAGCGTAGATGCCATTCTTCTTCTGATGTATCGAGTACATCAGGTGTTATGGGAATGTTCCCGGTTCCGGCTTATCTAAATTATGCAGCCTAACAATCATTTTACATGATTTGGATTAAAAATGTATGTATAATGTGTTATGTGTATGCCAGGTTGAAGAGATGTGTTTTTAGTCTACATTTAAACTGAAAGAGTCTGCTTCCCAAATATCCTAATGACAGCCTCTCATAACACAGTCAGGCGTTCCAACCCCTTTTTCACCCCTTAACTCACTCATTCTCTCAGCGTTGCTTGGTTTGGCTGCATCATTCACCACAGTGCATACTTTTATAAGTGATTTACATCAGTTTTACCTCCTGTTGTAACATTAATTAATTATGATCGCTATTGTTCACATAGTGAAATATACACGTACAGTACCTCTAAGCAGTAACTGTCACAGTTCATGAATTCATTGTCTAGTTCTGCCTGTGTGTGTGTGTGTGTGTGTGAGAGAGAGAGAGAGACACACACCTCGTTCTCATATCATCTGCCTATTTAGTTCACTTCTCTCCACTCTTCTCTTGTCCAGTCCTTAATTTGCAGCTCCAGCGCGCGTTCATTCACGGCCGCGGCTCCCATGTGTGATACACCTCTGGATTATCACTTCGTTTGTTTTCTACACTATTATAATAAATTCACTCATTTGCACTTGAATCCTTGCTTTGCCCGCTCCCCCCTCCTCCCTCCTCCCTCCTCCCTCCTCTCTCTCCTCCAAGCAGGCTGCTCAAACCTGAAGTTTATTACAGTAAATAGTCAAGTATTTTTATAGTTTAATCGTCAATTATTAATTAGTATATTATATTTATATGTTATAATTTTGACTGTAATTAATAGGCCACCAGGGCACCATACAGACTTTATCAAAGAATTTGCTGATTTTCTCTCAGAATTAGTAATGTCTGCAGATAAAGTCATAATTCGTAATCATACATTAGATCTAATATTGTCGCATGGGATCAATGTTGATACTGTTCAAATTCTGCAGCAGAGCGATGACATCTCAGATCATTACTTAGTTGCGTGTAGATTACCTTTAGCCAAAGTCGAAAAACTAACTCCCTGTTATAAATATAGTAGAACTATCACTCCTAACACAAAAGATAGCTTTATAAATAATCTTCCTGATCAGTTTCATCTACTTAACATCCCAGATAGCCTAGAAGAACGTGATGTTGCAACAGAAACTGTTGCTCCGTTGCGCTTAAAGAAGATTAAAGAAAATAGTCCAACACCACTTAAAATCAGCTAGATCTGCTTACTTTTCTACCCTCTTAGAAGAAAACAAATACAACCCTAGGTATTTATTTGATACAGTGACTAAACTAACAAGAAATAAAGCCTCAACCCCAGATGCTTTAAAACAGCACAGCAGTAATGACTTCATGGACTTCTTTAATTGCAAAATTCATAATATTAGAGAGAAAATTATAACCATGCAACCGTCTACTACAATATCACAAAATACAGTAAATTTTAGTGTCCCTGAAGAAAAACTCCTCTCCTTCATCGCTATTGGGGAGGAAGAATTGTCTAAACTCGTTAAATCATCAAAATCAACAACATGTATGCTAGACACAATACCAACTAAACTACTGAAAGAGATGCTTCCAGAAATCATAGATCCTCTTCTTAATATTGTTAATTCATCTTTGTCATTAGGATACGTACCAAAAACCTTTAAACTAGCCGTAATTAAACTGCTTATTAAAAAACCACAACTTGATCCTACAGAATTAGTTAATTACAGGCCGATATCAAATCTACCTTTTTTGTCAAAAATTCTAGAAAAGGCAATATCTTCACAACTATGTTCCGTTCTAGAAAGAAACAGCATCTACGAGGATTTCCAGTCAGGATTTAGACCATATCATAGTACTGAGACTGCTCTCATTAGAGTTACAAATGATGTGCTTTTATCATCCGATCGTGGTTGTATCTCTCTGTTAGTGTTACTGGACCTTGGTGCTGCATTTGATACAATCGACCACAAAATCCTTCTAAATAGACTTGAAAACTATGTTGGCATTAGTGGAGTTGCATTAGCCTGGTTCAAATCGTACTTATCTGACCGTTATCAGTTTGTAGCAGTAAATGAGGAGATGTCATATCGATCACGGGTTCAGTATGGAGTTCCTCAAGGTTCAGTACTAGGACCATTGCTTTTCACCCTATACATGCTTCCTTTGGGTGCAATTATTAGGAAGCATGGCATTAGCTTTCACTGTTACGCTGATGATACTCAGCTCAATATTTCTTCTCATCCTGATGAAACGTACCAATTCACTAAATTAACAGAATGCATAACTGATATAAAAAATTGGATGACTAATAACTTTCTACTGCTAAATTCTGAAAAAACAGAGATTCTAATTATTAAACCAAAAAGTTCTGCACATAATAATCTAGACTACTGCCTAACACTTGATGGCTGCTCTGTCAAGTCTTCGTCGTCAGTTAAAAACCTGGGTGTGCTCTTTGAAACCAATCTTTCATTTGAAAGCCATGTTTCTAGCATCTGTAAAACGGCATTCTTCCATCTTAAAAATATATCTAAATTGCGACATATGCTATCTAAGACAAATGCGGAAAAGTTAGTTCATGCGTTCATGAGTTCAAGGCTAGATTATTGTAATGCTTTACTAGGTGGCTGCCTTGCACGCTTAATACACAAATTCCAGCTGGTCCAGCTGGTCTAGAACCAGGAAGTATGAGCATATTAGCCCAGTTCTGTCAAACCTGCACTGGCTTCCTATTAAACACCAAATACATTTTAAAATCTTGCTAATGACTTACAAAGCATTAAATCATAGGTGTCAAACTCAAGGCCCGCGGGCCACATCCGGCCCGGCGTGTAATTATGTCCGGCCCGCGAGAGCATTTTATTAATGGCCCGCGAGATGTCCCGCGCTCCAGCTGACCCGCCGAACACTTCCTGTATTAAACAGGAAGTGGCTAATGATGCTTCGCGCATCGCGCGATTGTTATTGTCAATTATCCATAACCGTTCAGGCTCGGTACACAGTGCTTGTGCGCGAAATGCAAGTGTTGATCATCAGACGAGAAGAGCCCGCCCTCATGGCAGCACGTCTTCTTGCATGATTGACAGGTCAGACAGCATATCAGCGCCAGCTGTCAGAGTGATAGGACAAGCGCCAGAAAGAAAATACAGCGCAAAAAAAAAAAAAAAACATTACGTCCTTAGAGACGTAAGAAATATATTTAAATATTATTACGTGTAAAAAAAAGTGTGATATAGTTTGTAAAATCTGCTATAACCCATGGGTTATATGCGGGATAATACGGTATATGTTTTCTGTCATACTGCCGGTATCCCCGTGTGTCTCATTTGCGGAGCTAATGTGGCAGTAATTAAATAATTTAATAAGACGGCACTATAAGACAAATGACATAAGAGCAAATTCAACTGAATGATTTGATTTGTTATTGCTGAAAAGCAAAAATTGTATTTAGATTTCCAGGTTTTGTTATGCAGCATGTCCATATTTTGAATTTGTATAATTATGACAGGATATATTTTTATGGAGAGCAAAATCTTTTATATATAAATCTTTTTAAGTTTTATATAAAATGACATAAGAGTAAAGAAATTTGAATGTTTGTTCTTTTAACTTTTACTTACTTTTACTTTACTTTCTTGTTTACTTTATTTCTAACTTGTATAATTTAGACAGGATATATTTTAATTTTTTAAAATATTTTTAAGTCATTTAAGGTATAAATTGATTTATTCCAGAATAATATTTCTGTCTGTTTTTATTCACATCTAATTTAAAAAAAGGTAAGTTTTAAAAGTTTAGTTTTAGTGTTTTCAATAAATGTTTATCCTGTTCGGCCCGTGACCTAAATTTTTTTTGGGATTTTGGCCCCCTGTGCAATTGAGTTTGACACCCCTGCATTAAATGGTTTAGCTCCACAGTACTTGAGCGATCTCCTAACACATTATTGTCCTTCACGTCTATTGCGATCCCAAAATACTGACCAGCTTATAATACCTAGAATATCAAAGTCAACTGCTGGCGGTCGATCTTTTTCCTATTTAGCTCCTAAACTCGGGAACAGTCTTCCTAATACAGTTCGGAAAGCAGACACACTCTGTCAGTTTAAATGTAGACTAAAAACACATCTCTTCAACCTGGCATACACATAACACATTATACATACATTTTTAATGCAAATCATGTAAAATGATTGTTAGGCTGCATAATTTAGGTCAGCCGGAACCGGGAACATTCCCATAACACCTGATGTACTCGATACATCAGAAGAAGAATGGCATCTACGCTGATACTATTCTCTGTTTATTCCGAGGTTACCATGGTCAGCCGGATCCGGGCCGTATCCAGATCAGATGAAGGACCTGGACACGAGCACAACACTGCCCTGGGGTGTCTGCGGAGACCGTGACTCTACTGGACCCTCCCCTGTGACGATCATGAACCCATCTCTATGAAGTCCAAATTAGACTTCATATTGGACTTGAATTGTTGTATAATAATCATGCACTGTTTGGCTGTTGGCCAGAGGAGAACTGGTCCCCCGACTGAGCCTGGTTTCTCCCAAGGTTTTTTCTCCATTCTATTCTTTATTCGTTACGTCACCTGCCGGAGTTTTGGTTCCTTGCCGCTGTCGCCTATGGCTTGCTCAGTTGGGGAAACTTAACACTTAAAATTCATCAATAGTATTGATTCGCCTGCTCTTTTGGGGCTTCTGTTCAGCCAAACAAACTTTGTTTATATTGTTTTTCCTGTAAAGCTGCTTTGAAACAATCTACATTGTAAAAAGCGCTATATAAATAAAGGTGACTTGACTTGACTTGACTTATACATTCATGTCATTTATACACACTCAGGTTTACTCAATTACGCACTAATGACATGTGCATCCTCACACTATCAGTGAAGGCACAAAATAATCTTCTAGTAGAAATAAAGAGTAAAGGCAGCATAAAACACACTTCATATACATCAACATCACTAGCGCGAGCTAATCGCGACACATTTAAGCTAATCATGCGCTTATCCATATGTAACACAAAGACACAGTTAACACACACAACACTCACAATATGTAATGAAAACAGTCACAATAAACAACAGTTTCTCTTGTACTTATTCTTAACAATACTGGAGCACGTTTAATACATTCCATACCTGTAAAGGAGAGATATTAAATGAATAAGGATTCACATGATGCTTCATCAGCGTGGCTTTATCGTGAATGAAGTATCACAAGAACTCCCTCTATAACGGGACGCAGTGACGCGACCAACTCCAGCGGCAACAACCTCGACATTATTAACTCTAAATTAATTATAAACTTTTAGAATAGAACACAAAACATCTTTAACCAGAACTTCCATAACATAACAATGGAAACAATTACATAGAGACACATCAGACACAACCATTAAGTTATAAATCACAGAAATAAAACATTATGATAGCCATTGACAATTATTCAGCATATCACATGTATCTCGAGATTATAGTTAAATTGGTGAGAACAGTTCAATCTCATTGGTTGGTTAAATCAGTGGGCGTGGCTCATCAAAGTACACTGAATCAGTAAAAAGCAGAAAGATGTTTTATTTATATTCCTCCACAACTTCATTCATAAATGAATAAATCCTTTGCTCTTGTTTTGGATCCTTCATTAATTTATTCAGTAACAACTATGGGATCCATTAAACTGTAAGTGCAATTATGAATATTGACACAAATAATTCCACCGATTATAGTAATAATAATTATAACTGTTCAGAAATAATAAATCTCATATATGAAAGAAATCGTCCGCTTTAAGTTTGTTATTATTCAATAATTAAGTTGAGATTGGATGCGCGTGCTCGCTGCTTGATGCTCGTGAGTGACGGAGTTGCTATAGCGACGCGTGTTGTGAGTCGCGCTCATATATAAACACGGAAGCGATCGATTATCGGATCAAAATCCCGCCAAAAGTATTGCGGTCGTAAATCAAAAGTTTAAGTGTATTTTAAAAAATTGCAAGTGTAAATCAAAACTTTAAACGCATAAAAAAACGATTTTGTGCGCAAAACTTAAAATTGTTTGTTGTTTCTTAAACATTACGCTTTCATTCCTCAGTTTTTTGTGTTCTCTTCCATTTTCTGCTCACTTGATATTTTTCTGCTCGCTTGCAATCTTTTCCTCTTCGCTCTCGTTTCCAAGTTCTGCGCTTGCGATCCAAAAAGTTGCAGTTCAAGTTTCATGTAAATTAGGGTGGGCGTAAGCGTCACCATTGGTCCACTGGTTCTGGATTGACAGCTCGCCTCCAGCCAATCAGTGGAAGAGGGGAGTTGACGTCACTCCAGTGCGACTCACGGCTGCTATGAATAACTCATACAGACTTTTAAAGTAAACTACACAATCTTTAGGAAACATAGTACTTGGAGACAGATATGTTATAGACCAAGTGCTTTATTCTTTACACATGACAGTGGAATCTCCAGTTCACAGCTCTTTTATGCACAGTGACTATTGTATTACTGACAATACAACAGCGAGGTTAAGTTAGTTCTGTTTTCGTCACACATTCAGCATAAAATGGCAATAACTCTCAATGTATACATATGTAATATTGTTTCACAAGCTTCTTTTTCATTATTTTCGCTTGATATAATGAGCAGTGACCCGTGAAAAGCGTCTTAATGTGAGTTACTCGGGGAAAGCTCGCTCTTTGTCAGCTGTCAGTAAGGGACCGTGAGAAAAGTGCATGTGTTATTCGTTTTGTGCTATAATTTCTTAAATGTGCGTTGACACGAAACCACTGCCAGAAATGAAAAGAGACATGATATCAAACATCAGGAGTAAAATTTAGGAAAATAGATTAAACTAGAGGATGGTAGATTTGTTTTAAAAGTGGATTTTACATAAAAAGCAAACACTTTCCAGTGTGTGTTTGTTTGTGTGTGTATATATATATATATACACACAAAAAAGTATGTATACATTTTTGAATATATATAAATCCAAGCATATTTAAGATTTAATTCCTGATATAAAAACAAATGCAGCTTTTTAACAAACTTTTCAAAAACAATTGTCAAAGTGTTCCACAGTTGTGGTTTCAAGTCTCTATGTCCCTAATGAACACCAGTAGGGTTGAAAAGAGAGGTTGTGAAAGTTGTCCACTGTCCCCTTTGACTGAATGACAGTGGTCTCATGTCTACGTACCAGGGGCGTAGCCAGGATTTTATTTTTGAGGGGGCCCAGCTTAAAATGAGGGGGCCTGAGCATAACGTAATCGGCTGGATTCGAACCTGCGCACGAAAACCACATGGGATTTCTAGTCCATCGCCTTAACCTCTCAGCCAGGCTGGTTGTGGTGTAACGCGCAGCGCGCTATTGGGCCTTGGGATCGTCTTGAGCGGCAGGCGATATGTGTTTTCACTTTAATTTTCACAGTCGCAATTTTAAACCATTGAAAATCTGAGGGGGCCGCAGATGTAAATGAGGGGGCCCAGGCCCCCCCGTGTCTACGCCACTGCTACGTACAGTCAACAAATTATAGCAGAAAACGATAAAAAAACATGCACTTTTCTCACGGTCCCTCACTTACAGCTCGACAAAAAGCAGCTTTCCCCGCATAACTCGCATTCAGACGCTTTTCACGTTTAATTTAGTACAGAGTCTAAAACGTTTCATTGAGTCTTACACAGTATATGTTGATAGTCATCTCAATATCTCCTGACACAATCTAGAGGATCTTCTGGACCTCTTGAGGCATATGTACACAATGTTTGTGTGTGAAGTGATCAATATCAAGTCATTTGTGCAAATAAAATATAAATAATCCTGGTCCAGAGGCGAGCGCTGCATGGCTTCCAGTAACCGTGACAAGAATCTTTCTAAAAGGAGCCTTAACACTGCCTGTGAAAATACACAACATAATAAGTGACATTATCAAAGCGATCAATTCCTTTCACCTTTGCTAAAATCAATAAGACTAACCTGTCACTTAATAACAATATATTTGTTAAATTACATGAGATTGTCCGGCATTTGCAGGCTGACGTTGATTATCCATCTTTACACTATTATGAGTGAATCACAGAAGCCGTGACTGTCTGAGTCCCACCTGAGTGACGTCAACTCCTCTCTTCCACTGATTGGCTGGAGGAGAGCTGTCAATCTAGAACCAGTGGACCAATGGTGACGCTTACGCCCACCCTAATTTACATGAAACTTGAACTGCAACTTTTTGGATCGTAAGCGCAGAACTTGGAAACGAGAGCGAAGAGGAAAAGATTGCAAGAGAGCAGAAAAATATCAAGTGAGCAGAAAATGGAAGAGAACACAAAAAACTGAGGAATGAAAGCGTAATGTTTAAGAAACAACAAACAAGTTTAAGTTTTGCGCACAAAATCGTTTTTTATGCGTTTAAAGTTTTGATTTACACTTGCAATTTTTTAAAATACACTTAAACTTTTGAATTACGACCGCAATACTTTTGGCGGGATTTTGATCCCATAATCGATCTGTCGATGAGAGACGAGGCGATTTCACACTTTCATCCCGAGTTTCTGAGCGAATCTTGTGGATTTGAAGCTGTTTGGAGAATTTCTGACTGGAGACTTTTATTCTGGAAGAACATCGCAGGATAAATCCTTACACACACTCACACTTTTCAAATAATTCATATTATTTCACTTTCATTTTATTGTTCTTTTCTTATTGTTGAAGGATTTGGGGTTTATTTCATTATTATATTTCAGTATTGTGCTTTTGGGAGGGTATTTCTGTGGGGAGTTGTGTGTTGTTGTTATTATTGTTTGTGTTGTGTTTTGTGTTTTTTGTGTTTTATTGCAGTTTGGAAGAAGATGTGGATGGATTTCATGGGTAAAAGAGACCGTGAGTGCTTTAGTTTTTTATTTGTTTATGGGATATTATGGGATGATGTTGAACAATGATTGACTAAATTAACGTAAAGAAACTTGTGTGAGGAAAACACTTTGATCCCACAGTTTTCCCAGCTAAATGATCACGTGTGTTTGATTCCTTGCATAGAAATCACCTTCTCAGTTTGAGTAACTGCAGTAAGAGTTTGTAATTGATCCTGACGTTGATTATTATTGAAAGATGAGCATGTGATGTGTGAAATATTGCAGCCTCCGGCTCCAGATCCAGCGGAGCCGCTTCCACTGGGAGAGAGTTTTCTCCGGGCTTCGCTTCCTCTTTGTGCGTCTCTGAGGACGATGGACAGATGCGTTTGTGTCGAGAGTCGTCGAGTCTGAGCGGCTCGTCCAGCGTCTATTGGAGGAGGACAGGCGATCGATCGGACAAACCAAACCATCAGAGGCGTTGCAGCGACTGCCGTGAGTCCAGGACCCTCCGCCGGGAAGGGTTGATCTGCCCTCGGCTGCCGGGGCAAGTTCCTGTGGAGCCGACAGAGACGTCCATCAGCCCAAGCGTTTCTCCTGTGAACAACAGCTGGACAGGTGAGACTGAAATAAGATCAACGGCACTCGCTCCGTCTCACACCACAAACACACACACACACACACACAAACACACACGCACACAGAAAGACGCTTCTCAGACAAACAACATCCCAGTACAATCCTGCTCATTCATATTAAATATATTTTATGATCCAATACCAGAATTCATCTCTGTTGTAAATCAGCTCTAAATAGAATAAAACAGCTCTTGTTCATATAATCTTTATACTGACAGGAAATGCTGTTCTTGCTGTCTTTGGAGGAAGTCTTGAGCTCGAGACGAAGCCTGAAGTCTTAGTCCAACCTGACAGAAACTCAAGCCGCACAGCAGAGATTCAGAGTCTGTCCACGTCTGAGCAACAACATGAGAGACGCAAGACTGAAAGAGCGCAAGTCTTCACCGACACATTTGCTTTCTTGTCAAATCATTGTGTTTAGTCTAAGTTTGTTCTTTATGCTTTGTTCTATTTGTGCAAGTTGCAGTTGTTGTTTTGTTTAAAATAAAAAAAATTAAAAGTTTATAACACACAATTTATGTGATATTTACCTTTCATTTTTCCATAAACATGGTTCCAGTTAAACTTCCCGGTTCACACTTTGTATAATTAAACCAATAAGTAAGGTAAAATGAATTTTCAACGCAACCGTTACGTCAGTTCCTGTGGAAGATACCATTTGGGTGTGAGGTTAGAGGGGGATCATTTAAGAACAGTTGTTTTGTTATTAAATTTGTTGTTGTATGTATTGCTTTTTGTGTATTGCTTTGTATTGCTTTTTGGGAAGTTTAAGTTATGATGTGTTGAGTGTTTATTTAATTTGATTTATAACTTTTTAGTTTGTTTCTATTGGTATTGCCTTGTAGGTGGAGCTTCAGCCTATAAATAGGCTTGATTGAATTCATTTAGTAGTCTGTTGCTGGACTCACAGCAATGTCAAAGTCTTTGCCCATTTGGTTTAGCCGAACTAGCACATTGTTGCTGTTTTGTTTACTTTTTGTCCAGTTTTTATTTATTTTGTGTATTTTTTAGTATTTGTGGCACTCTCTAATAAACAGGGGCATATTCTTTGTACGTCGCTTACTACATCCAAGATCAGATGACACATCCGGAATGAGATAATCGCGCTAACTATGATCTGGATGATTCGGTTCTTCAAACGCACCTGTTGTTGACGATTAGTATAGCTGGATTGAGTTATCTGAGATCATTGCGCGTTCATGTGCTGGCTTAAAAGGGGATATGTATCGATAGTAGAAACACTGATCAGAAACATTTTGATTGGTCAGCGAGCATGCTGAAAGAGCGCGTGCAGTATTTCTCGGCGCGCACGTCGCTGAATTTCAGTGTTTAATTAAAACACAAGGCAACACTTTAAAGCTGCAAAAGCCAGGAGAGAGGGCTGGCAAAAAGTTGCCGACAAATTAAATTTGTGAGAAGCCTAGTGATCGTGTGTGTAATTATATTGACTCATATTAATTGTACTGTATTTCATAATCCTCTTTTATATTAGAGCCACCACAGGACCCACTAGAACTTGGGAACAAGTAAAAGTGAAATGCAAAAATATTCTGCAAAATAGTATCTTTGCTACTTGCGCTGTGCTGCAAAACAAAAAGTCAATTAATGAAATATAATTGCAAAAACTAATAAAGCAAAAAGTCAGACTTGAGATTGAATTGCTTCAAGAGGAACTTCAAAGTTAATAAAATACACGAATAAACACACTGTACTATTGAGGACCTTGCATGATTTATTTATTTCATTCCACAGGCAAGAGATGATCAGCTGGATTTTTTTTAAATAAATAAAATAAACTGTAAACTAACTGTGTGCAAAGTTCCCTTTTTTCAAAAATGACTGCTTGAGTGCTGGTAAACTTAGCGAATGGCACGACAGACAGCACTTTCACAATGTTCTCCAACAGTGTAAATGAACGTGCCGCTCGCAAAGTAGCCCAAGGCAATACACACAGTTTGAGCTGTTGTTAACGCCCGACTACGACTAATTGTATCTAAATTAACTAGATACATTATACCCTCACGTGAAAAACGAAATATAAAATATATATATATACACAAATATATTATAATTATTATAATTATATTAAATATATTATATTGCACCTTCAGCAACAGGTTTCTCTCGTAAAAACGGACAGGACATGTTGCGACAAACTTCCCATTTCACCTCCGCTTATAAAGCCGTGATCTAATCCTGCCATCATGAAGTAAGCTGCTCCGAGCAGGTTCACTTCAGCGGACCTGTTACTATGACAACAAGTCCCGGATGAGCGTCGAAGAACCGAACAATCCAAGATCATGCGAAATCGTCAACAATCTAATCCAGCTAAGCGAGTTAGCGAGGTACGAAGAATATGCCCCAGCACTTTTGTACGGACATTTCTTTTTTTTTCACTCTGACTGTTTGGCCTTCCTACACCGTATTTTTGTGATTTATGCTTTAAACTGCTCAAATGCTTCTACTGTTAATTTTACTGATTTTATTTTTTACTTCCCTAATAACTTTTTACTCAATATTTTGCAAATGATTATTTGCTTTTGTTTCTATAACCTTTATTCCATGTATAATATACAGTGTTCACTTATCTCGAGACACGGTTAACTCGCCAATCCTTTTACGTTTTGAAGTGGAACCGTCAAACTCCCTATATGTCTTAGTATTTTTCGATTCTTTAATGTTGATTCCTTAATGTCGCCGAAATCTAATATCTTGAGCACAAAAAGGGGACAAACTCTCCGCTTCACATGGTTATTTCTGGACTAATTTGCGTACCTAGTTCACTGCGCATGCGCTGAGTTTGCGGGTCTGAGGGATAACACGCTGTAGCATCCCACACGTTTTTTTGTGATTTTGTGAGCAATCTTTGTGTTTGCATTGGGGGAGAATATAATTAAAGGTTTGTATCGAGTCGAAGGTGGTTTTATTGTCGTGATTTTACATATGCCTTTTGTTGTTAGCAAACATACACACAGTACAGTGTATGTACATTTCTTTAGATGAATGCCGATCGCTTCAAACAAATCACGGCAACACTGTTGTTGAAAAAGAGACCAAAAACATGAGCATGTACATTCTCATTTAATAACTCACATCATGTACATCAATAAAAAATCCTTTTTCATTCTTGCGAGGGTTATCTTTGGCGCTCTGACAGCTGGCGCTTCACTTCCACTATCACTCTGATAGACCTGTCAAACATTGGCTGTGCTGCCATGAGGGCGGGCTCTTCTCGTCTCATCCGATGATCAACACACTTCTTAAAGGGACGAGCTGCACAACGCAGCAGGAGAGACTGTTTTTTTTTCTTTTTCTGACTTTCTGACTTGTGTTTGTTTTCTTATTGTGTGAATTTCGCGCACAAGCACTGTATACCGAGCCTGAACAGTTATGGATAATTGACGTCATGCGAGCAACATTTGAAATTTGAACTTACACAAAAAAGTTCATCAATTTATGTTGTGCCAACGATTTTTTACACAAAACCCGCGGGCTAGATGAGCGTGCGAATTATCTGCGTCTGCGGGTTACATGTGGGAAAATATATGTTAATATATGAGATATGGGTTATCTTGATAAACGGTTATCTCGACGCTTTTTTGCAACCTCTGAGGCCATCGACATAACCGAACTCCACTGTAATTTTATTTTTACTTAAAACACCTTGTTTTATAAAGCTCAATTATATATATTTTGAATTGTTCTAAGTTTACGTTTGCACTCAATCCAAAAAACGATGATTTTATAATCAGAGTATACACAAATATTTCACAACCACTCTTGGTTTCATAAATACCACAAAACACACAAGATAGTTTTGCTCTTCTCCTCCTTTTTATTTCAGTTAACTTCATTATGTACAGGTTGCACACTACATATTTGTGGCCTTGGTTATAAAACAACAATGCAATTAATGCATCCTATTCAACCATAAACTCACGCACACCTGGGCACGACTGACTTATTGTGTTCATGCCCAAAATACCATAAAAAAAACATTAGCCATTAGTTATATGTTGTGTTCATTGTAAACCATTTCCCCCAACATGCTTATGGATAACAACTTCATCATAATTTTGTTTGTACGGTTTCTTCTTTTTCCTCCTCTTTGTTACTCTTGTCATGGTCCTGCATTAAAAATGCTTACAGATATCTTGTCACCAAACAATTGATTTAATCTTTTTAATCAACTTGATTTTTTTTTCAATTAGTACAGGTATTGTGTTTCTTTTTGGATCTGACAGATCATACATAGGCTTCAACGATTGGGCCATTTGCATGAAAGTCCTTAGTCACATCTAAGGTTACGGTCACAACAAAAAACCAAAGGGTTCACTCAAGGAACTTTAAGGCTGTCATTAAATGTTTTTCCTTCATTGCTTGAGACTTTAGAGTTCCCTTAAGTTCTGTTATGAAAAATTAAGGGATCTAAAAAGATTTCTTAATGATAGCAACTGCTTCTCCGTTGCTGTTTTTCCAGAAACAATTGCAAAATTGTTAGGTAAGAGTGAGGGTTAAGACCGAGAGTCGTGAGCTCAGATGAACGAGGCCTACAATCAATCAGATCCCGAGAACCAATCTGATGCCAAACCTCCAAAAGACAGTGATTACTTGAGATTTCAGAGCTATAGCAGAGACAAAAACGTACAGCTAATAACGACCATATTCCTGAACACCAGACTACCTTCATGGTGCTTCTCTTGGTTCTTGTTTTGAGCTCCAAGGCCCCAGTTCCCTTTTTTTTTAAAGAAAAACGCACTTTGGGCAAACTGCTAAACATCTGTTTGTGTTCCACAGAGGAAAGTCTAAAGTTCGTAAGAAAGTTCCTAGTTTTTCGTAAACCTACTTTTAAAGCTTTCAACACCATCCTTTTCATGCATTTTACATTTACGCATTTGGCAGACGCTTTTATCCAAAGCGACTTGCATTGCATTTTAAGGTACATATTGACATTTTAACCAGTTCTGGCTTTCACTGGGAATCGACCCCATAACCTTGGCGTTGCAAGCACCACTCTCTACTGCTTGAACTTGCACCACCGTACAACAATTATAATAAAGTCCGTAATAGTTAAGGATATTAATGCAGATATAGTACTGCTAGTCCTCAAAACAAACTAAAAAAAGCATCCCTGCAAACATTGCGCGATTTCACAACAACGTTTACTTCGGCAAATTTGGACAATGCTTTTTCTTGTGAGTCAGCAGCGTACTTAACCGGCCGAAACATTTCTCGCACGACGGGCACTTGTACGGCTTCTCTCCGGTGTGAACTCGCTCATGGGCTTTCAGCGAATCCGAAACCGTGAAACACATTGCACAGCGTGTGCACTTGTACGGTTTCTCGCCCGTGTGGATTCTTTGGTGCCTCTTCAAGTATATGATCCTTGTGAAGGCTTTCCCGCAGTCGAAGCACACATGAGGCTTCTCGCCGGTGTGGATTTTCTGGTGCTCTTTAAAATTGTGGTGCCACAGAAAACCTCTGCCACACTCAGAGCACACAAAGGGCCTCACGGTCTCATGAGTCTTCTCATGCTTCTGGAGATGCCGAGCCTCAACGAAACTCTTTCCGCACTGAGAACAGTGGTATAACTTCTCTCCTGAATGCTTCTTCAAGTGACCGACTAGGTTTCCGTGATAGATGAAACTCTTCCCGCACTGAGGGCACGTGAAAGGTCTCTCCCCGGTGTGAAGTCTTATATGAATCTTCAGGTTTCCTTTATGCGTGAAATGCCTTCCGCACTGACGGCAAGTAAAAGGCTTCAGTCCGGTGTGGATCTTCATGTGATGCAGAAGGCTTCCTTTATGAGTGAAACTCTTCCCACACTGCTCGCAGGCAAAAGGCTTCTCTCCGGTGTGGATTCTCATGTGATCGGTAAGGTTATCTTTGTGTATGTAACTCTTCCCGCACAGCTGGCACACATACGGCCTCAAGCCAGTGTGAACTCTCAAGTGATTCTTAAGGCTCTGCTTGTGAATGAAACTCTTCCCACACTGATCACATGGGAAGGGCTTCTCCACAGTGTGAAGTCTAAAGTGCTCCATCAGGTGCTCCTTGCACACAAAACTCTTCTGACACTGATGGCAGGTGAAGGGCAAATTGACCGTTTTTTGAGCTCCAGTTCGCACTGGAAACAGGTTTGTTGTCGTCTCTGAGCAGCTTTCTCCAGAGTGAGTTCTGAAGTGATCCATCAGGTGCTCTTTAGACTCAAAACTCCTCTTACATTCAAGACAGGTGAAGAAAAATCCACTTCTATGAGCTCTTTTGTGCCCGAACCTCCTCCCAGACTCTGAGCAACTTAAAGCTTGCTGTCCAGGTAAGAGACCCTGAGGTTCCTCGTTCTGATGTTTCTCGTCCACATTCAGTTCTTCACTTTCCTCTTTCACTTCCGTAAGGCCTAAAGTGAACATGAGAAAAGTTAAATCAAACTGGTGATTGTCGATTGGCCGCAAATTAAAGGAACATTCCACGTTCGGTACAAGTTAGGCTCAATCGAAAGCAAAACTAATGTTACATCTGTCCCTGCCTCTCTTTAAAGTCCACGTAAACCTAGGATAGCGCGACACGCGATTGTTGGTGGGAACGAGACACGCGTACTCCCCACCAAAGCTTCAGCACCACTGCCGCTTGCAGCCGCGACAGAGGGACGTTACAGGGAAATGTAAAATGAAGGAGGTTTAATACAAGTTCGACGGGACGGATTAAAAAGCCCAACGCGGCCGGATATGGCCCGCGGGACGTGGTTTGCCCACCCTGACACTAACGGGACAGCCGTACCAGTTGACGACATATTTCACAAATGCCGTTTCCTGTTGCATCCAATTTAAATAGAGTCAGATGGAGGGGCGTGGCTCAGTCAGATAAGTTTGGCTCAGATAAGTTAATTTTATGGATAAATAAAATTAAGTGACCTCCGCTTGCACAATAGTGAAAAGATGTTAATCAAACCAGGTTGTTGATGAAAATAAGTAATATAAGTGCTAGTTAATTAAGTGATATTAGTGTTCAGTTATTAACATACGATTATTTACAAAGTAAACTATTACAACTTATATTTGCACAAAATGGCATGGCTCAGTCAGCGGGAGGGGCGTGGTTTTTTGTGTTTGTTGGTTGATTTGCACTGATGAATTCACTGCAAAACCAGCCATTTGCGTTAACGAAGAACCGTACTTTCCCGCATATATCTTTGTGCACACGTTTCTGAACTCGCTGGGGCTTAAAATACAAGTATAATATAAAATTGTGTGCAAATATAAGTTGTAATGGTTTACTTTGTAAATAATTGTATGTTAATAACTGAACACTAATTAATAGCGCTTAATTAACTAGCACTTATATTACTTATTTCATCAACAACCTGCTTTGATTAACATTTTGTTTCTTTATATATGACAAGTAACGTAAACTAACATTATTTTACGTTAACAAAGGTTATTGCTCCATTACTTCACGTTAATGCATTAACAAATTATTCTTTATTGTAAAGTGTCAAACAACTGCTTGACAATAAAAAATAAAAAAGCTAAATATGCAAATTCATTGGACTACAGTGCATTCATGTTAACAGATAGAACTTTTGATCTTAACATGAACTAAGGTGAATAAATCCTGTAGAAGAATTGTTTATTCATGTCAACGCATGCTAACTAAATGAGATGGTAAAGTGTTACCATTTGCTTTATTTTAAAGAAAGTTGTCCATAAGAACGTAAAGTTATTTTTAAGAGTTAAAGAATCAAACTAGTTGACTGTATTGTGAATGTTTAATCTGCGATTAAGCGTTTGCACGTGGATTTTAATGATAAGGCTTTAGTTTTTGTAATCAGGCTCTCAAAGTAGATCAACCAGAAGGTAAATGTATCAGTTTCTTTATATTGTCCCTTTGAAATATAAAGAATTATCGTTTCCGGCCAACATTGTAATTTTAGCACATCCCTAAAAAATATCCCTGTGTTTGTGTGCCCCTTATATCTGTTTTAAAGCTGCTTTACAGCATGTACTGAATGCGTTTATGTGATCAGGCTTATGACGAATGCTCGTTATTCCGCGGTTTATTAATCTGTGCCGTATGAACATGAGATCAGATATCAGCAGTGGTTTTTGGGGTTTATGCGTCGCGTTTAATAATCTTATTTATTCAAAATGGTGCGCGTGATTCTGCGAGGCGCGTGAACGCGCACGGGCGATGGACAGCCAATTTAATTTTTTTCTTTTTAAATGACATGATTTGTTGGTTCGCCGGATCCTCTGGTTTGCTGGAAACGCGCTCTTCCTCCGCGGATCTGCTCTCATATAAACGCTGTTTCGCAGAAGAATGAAGATCTCACCTCTCTGCTCATCCGACTGCTCCACTTTCACTTGCCATGGCTCTGGGATGGTCATTTCTTCACTCTCCTCTTTTATAAAGTCCATCTCTGCGCTGGGATGTGAGCTGAGAGTTACAGTGATGCACGCGACGCTTCTGGCTCGATCCTCATACTCCGGCTAGGCAGCAGATGCACGCGTGTTGTTCATGATGTTGTAGTTCACATCTGCTGCTTCAACACAAGATGGACACGCGCTTCTCCTCTTGCTTCAGTGACGCGAGACTGTCGCTGCTTTACCGCCGCCTAGCGATCTGGAGACCAACCAACCCGGAAGTTAATATTTACATGTATGCATTTGGCAGACGCTTTTATCCAAAGTGATTTACATTGCATTCAAGAAACACTATCTATCTATCTATCTATCTATCTATCTATCTATCTATCTATCTATCTATCTATCTATCTATCTATCTATCTATCTATCTATCTATCTATCTATCTATCTATCTATCTATCTATCTATCTATCTATCTATCTATCTATCTATCTAACAGAATAAACTATGAGTCTGATCAACAGAACCATTAGCCTATAGGCATTTTCATATTGTTTCAATAATCTTTCTTTAATTAATTTAATAATCTTTAGTGATTTGTAATGTTTGCAAAGAGAATCTTATCTGAATTATCCAGCTGTGAGAGAGCAGGAAGTAAGACCAAAATGTGAAAAATGTAGGATACATTCAGGGTTCCAGGTTCACCCTCTGTGGGCAACAAGGGGTGCAAATTAAACAAAACCTTCATTTGGACCCGTGTTATCAGTGAAAGGTGCTAATAAATACTGCTATTAATAATTATTTTCTCTTTAGTAAGAACATAAATTGGCTGCATGTGTTTCAGTCATTCACAAAAAAAGTTATAGCCTACAAAAGAACAGACACAGACAATCCCACTACAGAATCAGCACCGTTGAGTGGATGGGAGATATAAATCATTTTAATTCCTCCAGTTTTTCCATTTGACTCATTTCTTTTATTTTGACCTCTGTTTCAACAGTAATCCCTTTAACAGTATTCATGTGACCTGATCATGGAACAATGCTCTTGACTGCCACAGTATGCCAAGTACTTAAGGACGGTTGTGACAATGCAGAGCCATCTGGCCAAGAGAAGGGCTTCTCTCAGAGGAAACGAAGGCCGTTGCTAGAAATAAACATTTAAACTCGCAAAATTTGCATTCCCCATTTCTCCTCTCTAAATGGTGAGATGATCTGAAACTCACCCAAAAGTCTATATGGTTTAATGTGAACAATTACCACACAAAGGAGAAGCAAACCAGAAGGTGTTAAAGGTTCAAGAGTTTAGAGATGTTTGGTTTGCCCCTCCCAGGGTCCTCCATGCAAGTTCCCTATGTTAGCTCATGTTTCCATCTGAAAGAGGTTTCTCTCCTGGTCTGAAGCTTTGTTTCAAGAGTCTCAGGGCGATTTGTAGCCAGATCAGCCTGTTATGTTGAAACATTAGACACGCTGAATTATGTATTTTTCTAAGGTCAGATTTGGTCTTTTACTCCATTTCTGAGCATTTGATGTTTTGTATTGATTATATAATTGATGCTATGATACATTTACCTCACTAATAATACAGTGGAGTTCACTTATCTCGAGTCACGTTTAACTCACCAATCCTATTATGTCGACGTTTTGAAGTGGAACTGCCAAACTCCCTATTTGTCTTAGTATTTTCGATTCTTTAATGTCGATTCCTTAATGTCGCCGAAATCTAATATCTCGAGCACAAAAGAGGGACAAATTATGTAGCATCCTGCACGTTTTTTTGTGATTTTGTGAGCAATCTTTGTGTTTACATTGTTGGAGAATATAATTAAAGGTTTGTATCAAGAATCGTAGGTGGTTTTTATTGTGGTGGTTTTACCTATGCCTTTTGTTGTTAGCAAACACAGTACAGTGTATGTAAATTTTTTTTAGATGAATGCCGATCGCTTCATCAAACAAATCGCGGCAACACTGTTGTGTAAAAAGATAATGTACCAATGTTCAACGTTCAGGGAGGAAGGAGGCGGGAACCGGCAGACATTTAACAACTTTAATTCCAAAATAAAACATAAATACAAACTGAAAGTAATGGCGGCAGTCCCTCACGGACGACTGCCGCCCACACAAACACAAAACTCAACATAAAGTCCAGGCCTGGTCCTCTCTCGTCTTTCACTGTCGTCGCTCCTCCTTTTATGCCTCTGCTCCTCCGTGAGACGAGAGACCGGCGGCTCGCAGGTGACGCTCATTATCAATCGCGCCACCGGCTCTCGTGATACTCTCACGGGCCCTCGACCCGCCCTGCTCGCCACAGACACCACAAACTCGAGCATGTACATTCTCATTTAATAACTCACATCATGTACATCAATAAATGTTCCTTTTTTGTTCTTGCGAGGGTTGTTGTCTTTGGCGCTTGTACTATCAGCTGCCGCTGATAGGCTGTTTGACCTGTCAATCATGCAAGAAGACGTGATTGGCTGTGCTGCCATGAGGGCGGGCTCTTCTCATCTCATCCGATGATCAACATAACACGCTTCTTAAAGGGACAAGTGCAGCGGGAGAGACTGCTTTTTTCTTTTTCTTCTGATTCTGATCATCTCGATCATCGGTTATCTCAATGCTTTTTTGCAACCCCCGAGGCCGTCGACATAACCGAACTCCACTGTATATTGGCATTTATATATGCATCAAGCATGTCATGTTACATCTTACTGTCTTTTATTAATCACGTTTTTCTTATTCTTGAAATTATTCTTAATTAGATTGTAAAATATGTGATGTTCCGATTCTCAAATATGTACAATTACATTTATTATATGGTTTACTTACTTTTATAATAATGATCATCACCAGCGGCCTCTGCTGTTTCACCTCTGTCCGCTTGCGTTGAAGAAAAAAAGCCCTGCCCTGCAGCATTACTGAAACTAACGGGGCCTTAGGGTAAAAATACCAGCAAAATTAATAAAAAATCCCCTCCAAAGAACAAGATGTATGGGGCAAAAAAATTCCTTGTATGAGAGCTTGTTTTTAATATTTAAAACAGGATATATAGTGTTTTTTTTTTAACAAAATTTCAGCACAATTGTAAATGTGATAGTCTATTAATTTTATACAACAGTTCAAGAAGTGGTGACTTTCATTTTAAACTCAGAACATTGTCTGTTTTTGCTCTATTTCACAACAAATCCACAGCAGAGCCATGCATCTCTTTAGAAAGTCCAGGTTTAGAAGGAATTTCTTGACTGAATTACGCACTAGTTAAGACGATGATTCTCCATATATTTATCCTTTGCAGCGGCAGCTGATAAAAGCTCCACCGTGCTGCAGGAAAGACTGTCCCCTCTTGCCCAGACGTCAATTGAACATTGAGATCGCCAGATAAGGAGAAAGTTGTCACAGCTTTTTCAGCACTCTGTTATCAGAAAGTTCAAAATCTGAATGTGTAAAACATGTCACTTATCTATTCCCTGTTATCCAAGTTTTCTCTCTTTGCTTTCATGGCCTGGTCATATCACCGGCGCTCGCTGAGAGAGGGACCAAACATTGAACGCTGGTTTTGTTTCTGGTCGTGATTGTAATTCATGGATAGAATGCTTTTATAAATAAACTACTAATGGTGAAGTAAGAGTTAACAGAGATAATAAAGCTTTCCTGTGTTTCAAACAGTAGGGTTCAACTGAACTGATTCAACAAGAACAGATTAGAATGTCAATGTGTTTCTTGAATGCTTCGAGTCGCTTCGGATAAAAGCGTCTGATAAATTCATGAATGTAAATGTAGTAATCGCAGTGTCACAGTATACGTAGGGTTTCCATCTGTTTGCTTGAAACGAGCCTCTGATGATTGTGTTAGGCAGGTTATAGCTTACCATGTACCTCACCCTTATTGTTTACATAATATGAAAGAAATTAGACAGAACCGAGACAAAAAACTGATAGAGACAGAGAAAGTGCGGTCCTGAGCGTTTGGACCCCAGTGTCTCAATAAATGTCCTGCTTCCGACACCCAACGGCCAAACAGACAAAGTTCATGACCAATGCTAAAAAAAAAGAACGGTGAAATATCGACCGATATTAATCCACATAAGAAATTACAAGCAAACTTTGCTCAGTTTTTCAACTTTGGGCAAGCATTTTTTAAATGTTTCCCTAGATTTCCATATCGACTGAAAGTCTTCCCGCAGGAAGGGCAGAGGTACGGCTTCTCTCCAGTGTGCACTCGCTCATGCACTTTCAGCGCTCCTGAAACGGTGAAACTCTTTTCACAATGCGAACATTTGTAAGGTTTTTCTCCAGTATGGATTCGCTCATGCACTTTTAATTCACCAGCTCTAATAAAAGTACTTCCACAGTCCAAGCACACGTAGGGTTTCTCACCAATGTGTGTTTTCTGGTGGTCTTTAAATCCGTTAAGCCACAAAAAACTCTTTCCACAATAAGAGCACACGTAGCGTTTTTCATCTTCATGAATCCTCATGTGTGTTTTTAAGTGAACGGCCAAAAAAAACTTCTTATCACAGCGGTCACAGCTGAACGGTCTTTCTCCAGTGTGAGACAGCAGGTGAGTTTTGAGATTGCATGCTTCTGAAAATCTCCTTCCGCACTCGGAGCACTGGTGTAACTTCTCTCCAGAATGAACTTTCATGTGCCTTTTCAGGCTGTTTTGATGAGTGAAACTCTTCCCACACAACATGCATGCGAAAGGCTTCTCTCCCGTGTGAATTTTGGTGTGTTCCTTAAGACCTTCCTTCTGCGTGAAACTCTTTCCGCATTGAGGGCAGGTGAAAGGCTTCTCACCAGAGTGAATTCGCTTGTGCCTCTTTAGGTCTCCTGAATTAGTGAAACACTTTTCGCACAGAGCGCATGTGAACGGCTTCTCTCCGGTGTGAATCCGTATGTGCCTCTTAAGGTCTCGTTTACAAGTGAAACTCTTTCCACACTGTGGGCAGATAAAGCCATTTTTCAGCTCTGTGCTTTCTGGTGAACGATTATTTTCAGTCTGGGAGCAATTCAAAGATTTTTCTCCAATAATGAAATTATTAGGTTTTTGCAACTGCTGTTTCTCCTCCACTTCACTCTCTTCTTCACTTTCCTCTTTCACTTCCACCAGGTCTAAAATGAACACATGAAACAGTTAAAAATCTGTCTACCTGACTATTAGGGTCTTTATTTTTAATTAATGCTTCATGTGTTTAAAGTTATTAATGCCATTTTCGTGGTAATGACATCAGATATGGTTAAAATCCACCTATAAAGTGTCTATTGAGAAATTTGGTGTCCAGGAAACTTAGCAGTTCGCCTTTGTTTGTCAGTCATCAGAGAAGAATGAAAAGGTTCAAGAATGATCACCAACCTCTTTGTTCCTCAGAATCTTCATCTTTTATTCTGCATGCTTCTGCATCACTCATGTCTTCACTCTCATCCTTAACAAAATCCATCTTTACAAAAGTATACCAACTGTGTATCTCACCATTCACTATGAATAATCTATTAGCACTACACATAAGTGTACAACACTATACTCAATACTCTGCACACATTTCACGTATATACCAAGTAACAACATTTAAACCATGCCAAAAGTGTCGTGCATTTTTACATGCAGCCAGTGCAGAAGCTTTCAAAAGCACAAACACTCCTTCCGCATACTGGAGTCCGAGCAACGCATGACGCGACGCGCGTGACGCTACACGTATGACGCGACGCAGCGCGTAAGGTGTCTCAGCAACACAAAGCGAACGATCACAATAAAGGTCCGTCAAAACGCATACTTGTATAGACTTTTTATTCGAAGTAGAATATGTAATCAAATCACTAAGCCTATAACTGTTGGTAAAAAAAGGTGCAGGCTAAATGATGCTGCTTTTGTATCGTTTTTTGCTCTCGTTTCACTCTTTTCGTCCTATATTGTGCAAGAATAAATGAAGATGTTTGATAGGTGTATATGCTTGATGTTCCAGATACTCTGAACTGTTTGCACTGGGTCAATATATAAATGTGGGAGATTTTGAGTTTGAATAATTCTGGGAAAAAATATATTTATTTACAAAACATCATTATATTTCCTGATAAATCATCCCTGAAATATTTAGTTTTTAGTCATTGGAAAGCTCAGGCATAATCGATTTCAGATATTTAGTTTTAAAAACACGAAGATTACTCATTATTTGGTCAACTATGTTACGGACAAAACCTATAAGTTTTAACTTTAAGTAAATGGCTTTTTTTTATCATTACACTTGGAAGAATATGTGTCTATTTATCTACCTTTTCAATTAAAATACCCAACTAATTAAGAAAATAAATATTTTGTTCAATTGATACCCCAAATTTCAATTACTGCAGTAACCGGTCTGTATATTTTTCACTCTTCGCTCACTGTTACTTTTTTGTGCCATTTACACTGCTGACTGTTCATTACAGTAACAACTGTTTACAACAACCGTTTACTGTTTACAGTAACAACTGTTTACACTTGCACCTTGCACTACTGTACTTTAGCTGGAACATGCTCATTTGCACTACCAACTGTTCATACAGTACCAACTGTTTACATTTCGCATCTCACTTATTTGCACTGTCCATGCTCATTGCACTACCTTAAATCTACTGCTTACCTTAAGCTAACAATTGTATTCATCTTCCTGTAAAATTCTGTTTATAGTTAGACATCTGTATATACATTTACATTTATAGCACATATTCACCTGTAAATGCTGTTTATAGACACCTGTAATTATATTTATAGCACACACTCACCTGTTATAGTAATAACCATCTGTATATTTATTCATTGTACATATTACCTGTAAACCCTGTACATCTCCATATCCTGCACTTATGCAACCTTTGTATATATCCTGCACTTGCTGCTATTGCACTTCTGGTTAGACCTAAACTGCATTTCGTTGCCTTGTACCTGTACTTGTGTAATGACAATAAAGTTGAATCTAATCTAATCTAATCTAACCGGTCTGTATATTTTGTTTCCAAACTGCTTGATTCATGATAATTTTCTTGATTAAATTATGGTGAGGTATATATTTGACAGCTACTCATTTTCTAAATATTTACTTGGAGATTACGGAACCATTAAAATACATAGATTTTTCTTACACAAATATCTTCACAACTATGTTCCTTTCTAGAAAGAAACAGCATCTACGAGGATTTCCAGTCAGGATTTAGACCATATCATAGTACTGAGACTGCTCTCATTAGAGTTACAAATGATTTGCTCTTATCATCCGATCGTGGTTGTATCTCTCTGTTAGTGTTACTGGACCTTAGTGCTGCATTTGATACAATCGACCACAAAATCCTTCTAAATTGACTTGAAAACTATGTTGGCATTAGTGGAATTGCATTAGCCTGGTTCAAATCATACTTATCTGACCGTTATCAGTTTGTAGCAGTAAATGAGGAGATGTCATATCGGTCACGGGTTCAGTATGGAGTTCCTCAAGGTTCAGTACTAGGAGTATTAGTTTTAGTATTAGTATTAGTATTAAGAGTTTTTTCCAAGTTTGTCCTGGCAGCATTGGAACCACTCCAAAGGTTTCGTTTTCCCATACCTGGATGACTGGCTTGTTTGTGCAGTTTCACCTCATCAAGCAGTGGACCACGTCATCTGTTGGCCCCTGTTGCTGCTTTGGGAATTGCATTGAATCGGAACAAATGCAAGCTTGTCCCAATGATCAGCTTCATAAGTGAAGCTGAATGGCACTTGGAGTGGGTCCCTCTTCACAGCACACATCAATGTCCTGGAGTTGACAGCAATGTTTGTCCTTCTCCACTTTCAAACTGTTCTCAGAGTAAAACATGTTTTGGTGCACACAGACAGCAAGGTGAAAGTTTTTTATATCAACCATCAAAGAGGCACAAGGTCACAGTGTTCGCTCCAGGTGGCTCACAATCTGCTTGTTTGGGCCCAGGCCAACCTACTGTCCATCGGAGCATCCAGACATCTCACTGCCCTCGCTGGTTTCACCTGATAGACGAACCGGGATTTCTAGGTCTGGATGCATTAGCTCACGTCTGGCCAAATGTGACACTATATGCTTTCCTCCGTTACCATTATTTTGGAGGACTGCAACTGCAGCCACCGTTTGCTCTTAGTGGCTCCACATTGGCCCGTGATGCCATGGTTTCAGACTGTTTCCACTGATGATAGGACCACCTTGTTGTCTGCCCAACAGACCAGACCTCCTGAGTCAGCCAGAAGGAAGACTTTGTCACCCATATCCAGACCACCCGTTGGACCAGTGAGCGGGCCTCGAGCAGGACTTTACACCTCTAAGGGCCGTGCGGAGCCAGGCGTGGGACATGGGTTTGGTAGGTAATTCTTTGTGTCACCCACCATTTGAACCATTGTTAGTCTGACATTAAATGGTTGTCATTTCAGACTGCATTTCTCTTGGCTATTACAACAGCGAAGCATGTGAGTGCCCCCTGTTTGCGCTGGAGTGGTGAACTCAGTAGTGTTTCACTGTGGCCTAATCCAGCATTTCTACCCAAGATCTTGTCTCCACAGTTCATGCAGCCTGGTGTAAGACTGATCAATTGTCTATTTTAGTGATGCACACAAAGGTGATGTAATTTCTCATGCATACTTATCTGTGGGGGAACCTACACCTTCATCTATTCACTGTCATTCAACACGTGCATTGGCAACATCTTGGGCAGCACTCAGAGGAGTATCGCTTTCTGAAATTTGTGCTGCACATGGGGTTCAGCCAGCACATTTTCACGTTTTTACAGATTGAATGTGACTTCCTTGCCAGTGGTGTGCGCAGCAGTACTTTCTGCCTGCACGGATGTTTCGCAAGAGGATTTCTCATGACTGCATAGGTATTCGTCTTCCACTTGTGCTTACAGCACTTCTTCTGGCTGTAGAACGTAACTGTGGTTCTGTGACTATGTGGAAGACCAGAGTCTCTGGTCATTCGGTATCGCAAGAAGACATTCGATATAGCTGGAGACACCTCATGAGTCACGAGGTGACAGTTTATTTTTATTATTATTATTATTCGATTCTAACTTATTCAAGTTAGAATTATTCGATTCTTGGTCAAGCTCAAGGGATTTTCCACTAGTGCTTACAGCACTGCCTCACATTTTGTAACCAGCATTCTTGGTCCATTCTCATTTCTGTCACATCAGTGTGAAGAAGAGTGGTTGTGTTTTTGCCTGCATATATCTCTGCATTCATTATTAAACCATTTTCCTGGATTCTCCTTTGTCGTGCATTTACTTCCCAGAGCGTTGTTATATTATGGTATTGTGCAGAACCAAAGTTTATTTGCAGTGGATTTTTTTGGAGCAATTCTTAAGTTAAAAAGTTGCCCACAACATCTAGCTGCTGTTTATCCCACAGCA
This sequence comes from Rhodeus uyekii, assembly GCA_037043235.1. NCBI lineage: Eukaryota > Metazoa > Chordata > Actinopteri > Cypriniformes > Acheilognathidae > Rhodeus > Rhodeus uyekii. The sequence continues at coordinate 2,459,518 of JAWRVZ010000101.1, read as the reverse complement.
CCTGAGCCTCTCAGCTAAGGAGGCATGCATTTCAGCACAGATACAGAAGTACTTTGATGACACAAATAAAGCACTTGAAATTGGGTCTACAAACAGGGAGAGATTCCCACAGCTCAGGAGTCTGCAACCTTCAAAATCAAAAACATTTTTACCACCAAATAAAATTCACGGGAGCCACAAAACCTATGTGATCTGTTACGTCCTCCTCAGTGTAGGGTTGGGGAAGGACTATAACAAGAATGAACAACAAATTAATTTAGCGATTTTGTTCACTTTCCTGTCCCAGCTCAGTCACTAAACCACAATTAATTGTCTACTAAAATACAATTGTCTCTCCTAACTCCCTAACTAGCCTAAAACAGGAGAAAACATATTCACAAAGAAAATGGCAACCTCCTCCCTACAATTCCCAACATATGTATTAACAAATTAATATACGGAACTAAACATAAGCTTCTAATGGGAAAACAGACTTAACACACAAACAAACTTAAACTACATGTCTGGGGCAGGAGAGCAGAACAGCCAAGGAAGCGCTCAACACGGAGAGCTCTGCGACGGCACTAGTGCCATTTCCCTGCATTTAAGCAATCCATCTCGTCATGGCAGTTGCCCTCACCTAAGCTACGTTAGGACCTGCGCAAGGATAGCCTGAACATAAAACACAACTACATCAGTTCAGAGTCCAAGACACAAATACATATTTAGCAAAATAATAGCGCATTAAATTACAGATTTCTCACCTGATTAATGCGATTTCTGTTCCTAAACATCACTGCAGAGCTTCTCGATATCAGGGCTGTAAGAAGTGACTTTTATCTTCACACAGGACTGCAAGCTGTCATCCATGAGGCGTGTGTCACAGTCATGTTGTATCTTTGTCACTTCCCTGTTGTTAAGGTCATGAGTTCACTTCCTGTTGTCAATTCCTGTTAACTTCCAGGCCCTTCTAGATCCTTCCACACCTGTTTTGTATTAATCATCTCGTTAGTGTCCCTTATCCTGTCTATTTAAACCCTCATGTTCTCCCTAGTCTTTGTCTCTTGTTGACGTTTGCTACGTGTCGCTTATGTGTGGATGTATCCCAAGTCTTCCTGGTTCCAAGTTTGCACTGTTGAGTGCCGTTTGTGTTCCCGTTTTGATTAAAGTTCTTTCTGTTTGAATTTCCAAGTTTGTCCCTCGTGCTTCCGCATCGCACACCAGCAGCACCCTTGCGTGACAGAACAAGAGACCGGGTTAGTCGCCCAAGAAAGACTTTTTTTGAGGAAAAATGGATTATCGATTGGGGTTGATCAACATCGCCCACAGGAACACCAACTTCCTCAAGTACACCATCGAATTCAGCGTGCTCGCTGCTATGTCACCTCTCGACGATGCAACGCTGAAGACTCTGTTCTGGGTCGGGGCTAACTACCATCAGCCGAGGAAACTCCCAGACACCACGGGACTTCGCTGGCAGGAAGCCATTGCAAGGTGTCTGGCGAGCGAGTATCCCCAATCCAGACAGCCAGCCCAGCCAGCCACCACACCAGAGCCCGTGATCCGTCAGCCAGCGCCCAAGCCTGCTCCTCGACGGCCAGCGCCAGTTCCCGCGCCCAAGCCTGCGCCTCGTCAGCCAGTGCCCAAGCCTGCGCCTCGTCAGCCAGCACCCCAGCCTGCGCCTCGACAGCCAGCGCCAGAGCCAGAGATCCGCCAGCCAGACCCAGAGCCCGTGATCCACCAGACAGAGTTGCCGGCCGACCTGGACCTCCCGTGGCCCGAGCCGCCGGCCGACCTGGACCTCCCGTGGCCTGAGCCGCCAGCCGACATGGACCTCCCATGGCCCGAGCCGCCGGCCGACCTGGACCTCCCATGGCCTGAGCCGCCAGACTTCTCAGAGCCTGCTGCCTGTCTTCCCGTGCTCCTCGCCCTGCCGGCGCCAGACCACCCACCCAGCCTCCCTCTCCCGCCACCTCTATCCAGCCAGCACTTGTTCCAACCTCTGCCGTTATCCCGCGCCCCATCGCCAGCTCCCATCAACACCCGGGAGCTGCCATGTGACGTCGAACCACCGGCATTGCAAGGCATTGAGGGTCCTAGGATTTCACCTCCTAACTCAGTGTCCTTCACTCCACCTTGGCCCGTCGGCACATCGGCTTCTCCTTGGCTCCTCCCTCCCTCGGCTCCACTGACGTCCCTCGGCCATACCTCTCCAGCGGGTTCCCTTGTCCCCCCGGCTTCGCCTTGGTCCGTTGTCGTCTGGCCTCCACCTTCGGCTCCGGCTGGCTCCACCTTCCCCCCAGCTACACCTTGGTCCTCGGTCACACCGCCTGCGAGTCTGTCCTCGGTTCCGTCAATCTCGCCTCGGACACTCGTCGCTGCGGATCCGCCTTGGCCTCCAGATCCAACGGTGTTGTTCGGGCTCATCGGGTCGTCGGCTCCATCAGGACCTCTCGCCATGACGTCATCGCAGTCGGTCATCCCCAGGGCTCCATCCGCCACCCGGCTGTCGCCATGGCTCCTCCCGCCTCCGACTCCGCCCTGGGGCCACGTTCTGGCTGTGTCTCCATCTGGCTCCCCTTGCTCCTGGTCTCCCCCCTGGCTCCTTCCACCGTCCACTCCTCCTTGGACTCTTTAATGTGTTTCTGGACTCTGGTCATGTTTCATGTTCTATGTCATGTCATGTCCTCCTCCTGGTCCCCCTCCCTTCCTCCACTGTTGGTCCAGTTTAGGCGCGAGGTCGCGCCTTCCGGGAGGGGGAGCTACTGTCACAGTCATGTTGTATCTTTGTCACTTCCCTGTTGTTAAGGTCATGAGTTCACTTCTTGTTGTCAATTCCTGTTAACTTCCAGGCCCTTCTAGATCCTTCCACACCTGTTTTGTATTAATCATCTCGTTAGTGTCCCTTATCCTGTCTATTTAAACCCTCATGTTCTCCCTAGTCTTTGTCTCTTGTTGACGTTTGCTACGTGTCGCTTATGTGTGGATGTATCCCAAGTCTTCCTGGTTCCAAGTTTGCACTGTTGAGTGCCGTTTGTGTTCCCGTTTTGATTAAAGTTCTTTCTGTTTGAATTTCCAAGTTTGTCCCTCGTGCTTCCGCATCGCACACCAGCAGCACCCTTGCGTGACAGCGTGAGCGATGTGTGCTTTTTGTGTAGTTCATGCTGGAAAAAAGCTGCTCACATAAGTATGTGGATCCAAAGATCAACAGGACTCCAAATGCATACTTTTTCATGTTCACATGTCGGGAATGGAATTCCATGTTTCAAATGCAAGTTGGTCGGGTTTTGAGAGTTGGTCATACGTTTTCAATAACGCTTCATTTGTGATTCTGAGCAAGAATTGGCTTCTGACGAGCAACATCTTCAAGATCAGCTGTCAGTTTTTTTAACTTAGACACCCATAGGTCTGTATCAGCTATGTCGGCCAGTTCAAATTCAAGGTTGACTCAAACGCCAAAACCTCCTCCAGCATGTGCAGGATGTGCTTCCTTTTCCCTGAAGAGCTTTATTCATCGTGTTGAAGTGCGCTGTCATATCTACCATGAAGTGCAGCTTTTCCAGCCAATCTGGCTGTTCCAGTTCGGGATAGGTGAGTCCTTTGCTTTCCAGGAAAGTTTTCACATGTTCCAGACACGCAGAAAACCGCTTCAGCACTTCTCCCCTGGACAACCACCGGACTTTGTTATGCAGCAGGAGATCCAAATATTCACTGTCCACTTCTTTTAATAATGAACAGAACTGTCGGTGGTTTAACCCTTTTGCCATTATTTTGGTAGTCATCTGAATTACAAGGTTCATCACCTCTGTGCATTCCTGGGAAAATGTTTGAGAGCACAGTGCTTCTTTATGCAGAATGCAGTGAAACGTCAGCAGCTTTTTTTCCAGCGACTTCTGAAGTAAAGTTACAAACCCCTTTTGTTCTCCTCTCACACTTGGTGCTCCATCAGTAGCCACTGATACCATGTGGGTAGTGTTTATTTCTTTTGCTTTTAAGCTATTCACCACAGCCTTGCAGATGTGTTCGCCCCGTGTTTGGCCTTTTAACGGTATCAGCTCAATGATTTCTTCCTGTGGCCTGTTCAGATATCTGCAGAACAATGCAATTTCCTCAATATCATGTACATCTTTTGACGCATCACAGCCGATCAGTAGCTGGAGCTGAATTAATGTCCCTAATTTGTTGACTGGTGATGTTTGCTGCCATCTTTATGGTTCTGTCCTTGACAGTTTTTGCAGCGAGAGGGAACAATTCTGAACAATTTCATGTTTGTTTTTGAAGTCAGAGAATGATGTTCTGGTACTTTAATGAATGATTCTTTGAAATATTCTCCGTCTGTAAATGGCTTTCCATGCCTGACTATCTCCTAAGTAGCCACAAAACTCACAGCAGTAGTTGTAGACTTGATCCACATCTTGAAATTATGTTTGCTTTGCTCACCTTTCCGCAGCATTTCAGCTCCAACTCCAGCTTTGTACTTTTTTTTCAGCTGTGTGTTTGTTCTGGAAAAGTCTTTCTACGTTACATTTATTGAATTTCTCGCCACATATCAAGCACACGGGTAAACCAGCATCATCAGCAGTGAAGGCAAATGAATCTAGCCATGAAACAGAAAATTTTATTCGGAAACTTTTCTTTTTTTACATTTATCCATTGTTAGCTTATCCTCAAAAATCACAATTATTGTGACGCACGATGAAGTACTTGCTGCGAGTCCAGTGGTTTATATGGAATGACACATATTTTGATCAACAAAATATTAGAAAAAAAAAAAACGTTTTAATATCAAGTCAAGTCAAGTCACCTTTATTTATATAGCGCTTTTTACAATGTAGATTGTTTCAAAGCAGCTTTACAGGAAAAACAATATAAACAAAGTTTGTTTGGCTGAACAGAAGCCCCAAAAGAGCAGGCGAATCAATACAATTGATGAATTTTAAGTGTTAAGTTTCCCCAACTGAGCAAGCCATAGGCGACAGCGGCAAGGAACCAAAACTCCGGCAGGTGACGTAACGAATGAAGAATAGAATGGAGAAAAAACCTTGGGAGAAACCAGGCTCAGTTGGGGGACCAGTTCTCCTCTGGCCAACAGCCAAACCGTGCATGATTATTATACAACAATTCAAGTCCAATATGAAGTCCAATTTGGTCCGGTTAGAGATGGGTTCATGATCGTCACAGGGGAGGGTCCAGTAGAGTCACGGTCTCCGCAGACACCCCAGGGCAGTGCTGTGCTCGTGTCCAGGTCCTTCATCTGATCTGGATACGGTCCGGATCCAGCTGACCACGGTAACCTCGGAATAAACAGAGACCAATATCAGCGTAGATGCCATTCTTCTTCTGATGTATAGAGTACATCAGGTGTTATGGGAATGTTCCCGGTTCCGGCTTATCTAAATTATGCAGCCTAACAATCATTTTACATGATTTGGATTAAAAATGTATGTATAATGTGTTATGTGTATGCCAGGTTGAAAAGATGTGTTTTTAGTCTACATTTAAACTGACAGAGTGTGTCTGCTTCCCGAACTGTAATAGGAAGACTGTTCCAGAGTTTAGGAGCTAAATAGGAAAAGGATCGCCCGCCAGCAGTTGACTTTGATATTCTAGGTATTATAAGCTGGTCAGTATTTTGGGATCGCAATAGACGTGAAGGACTATAATGTGTTAAGAGATCGCTCAAGTACTGTGGAGCTAAACCATTTAATGCTTTGTAAGTAATTAGCAAGATTTTAAAATGTATTCGGTGTTTAATAGGAAGCCAGTGCAGGTTTGACAGAACTGGGCTAATATGCTCATACTTCCTGGTTCTAGTAAGAACTCGAGCTGCTGCATTTTGGACCAGTTGGAATTTGTTTATTAAGCGTGCAGAGCAACCACTTAGTAAAGCATTACAATAATCTAGCCTTGAACTCATGAACGCATGAACTAACTTTTCCGCATTTGTCTTAGATAGCATATGTCGCAATTTAGATATATTTTTAAGATGGAAGAACGCCGTTTTACAGATGCTAGAAACATGGCTTTCAAATGAAAGATTGGTATCAAAGAGCACACCCAGGTTTCTAACTGACGACGAAGACTTGACAGAGCAGCCATCGAGTGTTAGGCAGTAGTCTAGATTATTATGTGCCGAACTTTTTGGTCTGATAATTAGAATCTCTGTTTTTTCAGAATTTAGCAGTAGAAAGTTATTAGTCATCCAATTTTTTATATCGGTTATGCATTCTGTTAATTCAGTGAATTTGTTTGTTTCATCAGGATGAGAAGAAATATAGAGCTGAGTATCATCAGCGTAACAATGAAAGCTAATGCCATGCTTCCTAATAACTGCACCCAAAGGAAGCATGTACAGGGTGAAAAGCAATGGTCCTAGTACTGAACCTTGAGGAACTCCATATTGAACCCGTGACCGATATGACATCTCCTCATTTAATGCTACAAACTGATAACGCTCAGATAAGTATGACTTGAACCAGGCTAATGCAACTCCACTAATGCCAACATAATTTTCAAGTCTATTCAGAAGGATTTTGTGGTCAATAGTATCAAATGCAGCACTAAGGTCCAGTAACACTAACAGAGAGATACAACCACGATCGGATGATAATAGCAAATCATTTGTAACTCTAATGAGAGCAGTCTCAGTACTATGATATGGTCTAAATCCTGACTGGAAATCCTCGTAGATGCTGTTTCTTTCTAGAAAGGAACATAGTTGTAAAGATATTGCCTTTTCTAGAATCTTTGACAAGAAAGGTAGATTCGATATCGGCCTGTAATTAACTAATTCTGTAGGATCAAGTTGTGGTTTTTTAATAAGCGGTTTAATTACAGCCAGCTTAAAGGTTTTTGGTACGTATCCTAATGACAAAGAAGAATTAATAATATTAAGAATAGGATCTATGATTTCTGGAAGCATCTCTTTCAGTAGCTTAGTCGGTATTGGGTCTAGCATACATGTTGTTGATTTTGATGATTTAACGAGTTTAGACAATTCTTCCTCCCCAATAGCAATGAAGGATTGGAATTTTTCTTCAGGGACACTAAAATGTACTGTATTTTGGAATATTGTAGTAGATTGTTGCATGTTTATTATTTTCTCTCTAATATTATTAATTTTGCAAGTAAAGAAGTCCATGAAGTCATTAGTGCTGTGCTGATTTAAAGCATCTGGGGTTGAGGCTTTATTTCTTGTTAATTTAGTCACTGTATCAAATAAATACCTAGGGTTGTATTTGTTTTCTTCTAAGAGGGTAGAAAAGTAAGTAGATCTAGCTGATCTTAAGGCCTTTCTGAATGCAATAGAGCTGTCTTTCCATGAAAGGCGAAAAACCTCTAGCTTAGTTTTTTTCCAGCTCCGCTCCATTTTTCTGGCTGCTCTCTTGAGGGCCCGGGTGTGCTCGTTGTACCACGGTGTTGGACGATTTTCTTTAATCTTCTTTAAGCGTAACGGAGCAACAGTGTCTAAAGTGCTGGAAAAGAGAGAGTTTATAGTTTCTGTTGCAACATCAAGTTCTTCTAGGCTATCTGGGATGTTAAGTAGATGAAACTGATCGGGAAGATTATTTATAAAGCTATCTTTTGTGTTAGGAGTGATAGTTCTACTATATTTATAACAGGGAGTTAGTTTTTCGACTTTGGCTAAAGGTAATCTACACGCAACTAAGTAATGATCTGAGATGTCATCGCTCCGCTGCAGAATTTGAACAGTATCAACATTGATCCCATATGACAATATTAGATCTAAAGTATGATTACGAGAATGAGTGGGTCCTGATACATGTTGTGTAACTCCAATAGAGTTTAAAATGTCTCTAAATGCCAATCCCAATGCGTCTTTTTCATTATCTACATGGATGTTAAAATCACCGACGATTATGACTTTATCTGCAGACATTACTAATCCTGAGAGAAAATCAGCAAATTCTTTGATAAAGTCTGTATGGTGCCCTGGTGGCCTGTATAGAATAGCCAGCACAAAAGTTAAACAGGAATTATTACTTGCACTAGATAATTTTACATTGAGGACCATCACTTCAAAAGAATTATATTTCAAATTAGACCTTTGAGCAGTACTGATCGTGTTACTATAAATTACAGCAACACCTCCTCCTTTACCTTTCAGACGAGGCTCATGTTTATAACAGTAATTTTGAGGGGTGGACTCATTTAAAGTAATATAATCGTCTGGTTTTAGCCAAGTTTCTGTCAAACACAGCACATCTAGTTTATGATCTGTAATCATATCATTTACAATAAGTGCTTTTGAGGAAAGGGATCGTATATTCAGTAACCCAAGCTTTATCATTTGTTCATTTGTGTTATATCCGTTCTTAGCTGTTTGTAAATCAATTAAATTTTTACTCTTAAACGATTTTGAGAGATTTTTGTATTTGCTAATTCGGGGAACAGACACAATCTCTATAAGATGATATCTAGGTGAAAGAGTCTCTATGTGTTGGAATTTATCTGACCTCTGTGACGTGAGACAGCTAGCAGACAGTCGGTTTAGCCAGTTTGTCTGCTTCCTGACCTGGACCCCAGTTAGTCAAGGTTTAGCTCTAAGACTATATGCCAAATTATTAGAGAGAAGAGCGGCACCATCCCAGGTGGGATGAATACCATCTCTTTTCAACAGGTCAGGTCTGCCCCAAAAACTTTTCCAATTGTCTATAAACCCTATGTTATTCCGCGGGCACCACTTAGACATCCAGCCATTGAGTGAGGATAATCTGCTAAGCATCTCATCACTCCTGCGCATAGGAAGAGGGCCAGAGCAAATTACGGTGCCTGACATCGTACTTGCGAGTTCACACACCTCTTTAATATTACTTTTAGTGATCTCCGACTGACGAAGTCGGACATCATTAGCGCCGACGTGAATAACAATCTTAGAATATTTACGATTAGCCTTAGCCAGCACTTTTAAATTTGCTTTGACGTCAGGCGCTCTGGCTCCCGGCAAACATGTGACTATGGTGGCTGGAGTCTCTATTTTCACATTCCGAGTAATAGAATCGCCAATCACTAGGGCACTTTCAACAGGTTTCTCAGTGGGTGCGTCACTGAGTGGGGAGAACCTGTTTGATGTTCTGATCGGAATGGAACAGTGTTTTTTTGACCCGCGATTATGCCGTCTCACAGTCACCCAGTTGCCCTGCTGCACGGGCTCTATAGCCGGAACCGAACAATGTACAGGGTTTGCTAAGCTAGTCGCATCCAAAGTAGTATCTAAAGCCCTTACATTCTTACTATCCTCGATTAAAGTTTGGATGCGTGTCTCTAATTCTGAAACCTTCTCTGTCAGCCTAATTATGTCCCTACATTTATGACATGTGAAGCCTTCACAGCTGACAGAGACAGAAAGACTATGCATGAAGCAGGCAGTGCAAGTGACAATTTTGAGAGAAGATGACATGACTCACCGCGTGTGTTGATCCAACTTGTTGACCAGTTGTTTGATGAAGTCGGGAAAAAAGGCGCGAGCGAGAAAAACGCTGTGTGCACGGACAGTAAGATAGCACAATGCTAACGCGTTTAGCGACTTAGATTAAAGCTAACGATTACAATATATTAAATAATCTAATATTGTATTTAGCAATTCAAACGAACGTCGAGTTTAAGATCTAAAACAAAAATCAAGTTTATATGTCAGTACAAACGCAATCCACTGCAAACAGGAAACAGGAAACAGCAGCAGTGCAGCAGTCAAAACAGTCCGTCTGAAACAATCATGTAACAAGATCACTTCGATCTTAAACATAAGAGGTATACCATTGAAAAAATAAATAAAATAGCTTATTTATTGATTCCCATATATATTTTTCCACCTGGATGATGTGTGCATTGTGTGCAACATCCTGTGCATTAGTATGTCTTTAGCAAAGCTGGCCTCATCATGAGACCACATTTTATTTATTCTATTTCTGTACAGCAATATGGCCCTGGTTCTGTGCTTGACTGTGTATTACAGCACATTACATTTTCAGCTCATGTTACAAGATCAGAGATGAGTTTTTTGTCATTCAAAGACATCACAGCAATAAATCATGAAGCTTATTGTTATGTCTAGCTGATAGGCTGAGTACTCAGTGTTGAATCTATTTAAATGTGGGGGAGAGGCATCAAATATTTGAAATGTCAGCCTGAACTGGAGGACACAAAAAAACAGGTTAAGTTGTATTTTCATACACTTATAGTTGTATTATCGCGATATCCATTCTTTTCTTTGAAAACAATGTGGAGTTCAGTTAACGGATAACCGATGACAGAGATAACCCATTTAACATATATTACAGATTTTCCCACATAAAACCCACAAAAGCAGATAATCTGCACGCTTATATACCAAGCGGGTTTGGGGTTTTGTGTAAAAAAATCATTGGCATAACCCGCACCCATAGATTGATGAACTTTTTTGTGTAAGATCACATTTCGAATTTCAAATGTTGCTCGCATGACGTCAATTATCCATAACTGTTCAGGCTCGGTACACAGTGCTTGTGCGCGAAATTCATACAATAAGAAAACAAACAAGTCAGAATCAGAAAAAAAAAAGAAAAAGCAGTCTCTCTCGCTGTCCAGCAACACGTCACTTTAAGAAGCGTGTTGATCATCGGATGAGATGAGAAGAGCCCGCCCTCATGGCAGCACAGCCAATCACGTCCTATTACATGATTGACAGGTCAGACAGCCAATCAGCGCAGCTGTCAGAGTGAAAGTGCAAGTGCCAAAGACAACAACCCTCGCAAGAACGAAAAATGAACATTTATTTATTGATGTACATGATGTGAGTTATTAAATGAAAATGTACATGCTCGTGTTTTTGGTGTCTTTTTACACAACAGTGTTGCCGCGATTTGTTTGATGAAGTACATACACTGTACTGTGTTTGCTAACAACAAAAGGCATATGTAAAACCATCACAATAAAAACCATCTTCGATTCTTGATACAAACCTTTAATTATATCCTCCAACAATGTAAACACAAAGATTGCTCACAAAATCACTAAAAACGTGCGGGATGCTACAGCGTGTTATCCCTCAGATGAGATGAACGACAAGGAGCTGAAGGATACTATTCGGAAATCCATTGCCGCTTGTAAATATATTCTTTCACTTTTCTTATTTGTACCTATATTCTTTTCTTTGTCTTAATTTTCATATGTTTCTTTGTCTTATTTTTCATATGTTCTTTTCCCTTTCTTATTTGAATGATTTGTAAAGAGTGATTTATAATCAAGTTAGGGATTTTTATTAATTAAAAACCTCTTTACTCTTCTGTATTTTTCCATCGAGTAAGGATGAATATTGTCAGCACTTCTCAACAGATAGAGAATGTTATCAGAATGTTTTGGTTTATAGTTGGAGCCTGAGCCGAGTTCAGCCTTGGAGAAGCTGTGTATGTGTGTGTGTGTGTTAATATGGTCTGTATTGGTGAGGTGATTAACTGGCACCATCAGGAGACGGAATGACTTGTTGTACTCGACAAGCCACGTCACGAACCCGTCAACCATGATCAACGAAGATAAGCTTCAGACTGTCTGCTCTTGTGTGGAAAATTACTAGTTTTGTTTTTCCTTTTTTCTTTCTTTCTTAGCCAATCAGGATCATTTAAACGTCATCATTGATGTAGTTAGCACCCTCTGTTAGAGTATAATTGCTGTAACAATGTTATTGTAATTGGGGCGGCCTACAAACTCCTTGTGAGACCTGAAGCTGGCTTCTGCTGATGAAACTGCAAACTAAACTTCACTAAAATGTCTTCTATTGACTGCACTTCTGACTCCTGGTCTTCATTCTACATATCTGGTCCTCGGGTCTTAACTGTAAATTCCCCTACAGTTAATGGTGGAGAATGCGCGGGCAATTCATTCTTCGATGACATCCCTGGTCGAACAACAAACAAGGTAGAAAGTGTTAGGGCTGTCTGAGTGGAAGTGACTGGACAGGGGATCGGGAGAGCTCCACTCAGAAGTGAGTGGGGAGTACCGAAACTGCTTAAAACCAGAATGGAGGTACAAATAATTATACCAGCTTTATGATTTTTATGATCATTCGGTTTTGATGGTGTAATAGTCGCTGGGATCCGTATGGGACTGGTTAAATGCCAGGGACGCCGTAACCGGAAGGCATCGCATTAATACACTTTAAAAGGGATTTGGGGAAGTCTCTAAGGGAAAGTGTATAGAACACTGGATAGGAACGCTGGTTAGAATCCAGAAGAATCTCACAAGGAGATTCCAGGTTCCACAGGTCCGTGTCACTGTGAACCTGACTTGATCACTTCCACTTCAGATAGGGGTACCCCGAATTTAGTGAATCAGGCAGTTAGGGACTAAAGCATTAGTTAGTTATAAAATAAATAATAAGAAATAAATATAGGGCTAACTTGTTTGCCAGGGATGCATCTGGAACGATTCCTGCAAAAGTAAATTTTACGAGAAAAATTTTGTGACCCGAATTGGTTTGGATCAGGATATATGACTTGGTGTTTTGTAGTATACTTTGTGGTTTCATCGTGCAGAAGCCACAGCTGTGTTATTCAAAGATCGCCGCCTCCATCTCTTCCTACCATGACTTCAGGTGAGTATTAACTTCGACTTAAATATGGCTAACAATAACTGAGTAGTCTGATTATTACTGATTAGTTAAGTAAGCAGAAGAGAAAATGCTGTAAACAGCTCTGCTTCTCAAAGTGAATTTCAGAGCTCAGGAGGAAAATGGTTAGTCTGTGTTTTTTAATTCTGAGTGTAAAAACAAGGTTGGAAGTCATGATAAAATAATGAAACAGAAGAGATTAAAATGCTGTAAACAGCGCTGCTTCTCAAAGTGAATTTTCAGAGCTCAGTAGGAAAATGTCTGCTACAAGTCTGTGTTTTTAATTCTGAGTGTAAAAACAAGGTTGGAACCCATGATAAAATAATGAAACAGAGAAGAGATTTAATGCTGTAAACAGCTCCGCTTCTCAAAGTAAATTTGGTCAGTCTGTGTTTTTAATTCTGATTGTAAAAATAAGGTTGGAAGTCATGATAAAGTAACGAAACGGAGAAGAGAAGATATTAAAGGCTGTACACAGCTTTGCTTTTCAAAAGCAAAATTTCAGAGCTCAGTAAGAAAATGCTCCTAGTTTTAATTTGATTGGAAAGTGTGAGCAAAGAAAGAGCCTGAACGATATAAATGTCTGCTAGATGTGATAAAGTGACATTTCTGGTGTTTAGATTTGAAAAGAAGATCGGTGTCTAATATACCAACATTTACGTTTTCGTCTGGAAAAGAACAAAAATAAGATTAAAGTCTTAAGGGATTCTTTTGAAAGAAAGATTTGTAATGAGAAGTTTTATAGTGAATGGAAGAGTTAAATTGCATAAAATTACAGACAATGACTTCAAAAGATGGGAGGTTCAGTAATATGTAATTCGCAAAAAGACAACTATAAAAATTATAATTCTTTGAAAACGTAGTTTTGGCAAAGATTTCTGAAACAGGCCAGAGTCACAATAAAGCAGATAAATGTTAAATGTTTACAAAAATGCAGTGTTCCAGTCCTTGAATCCAGTCCAGAGTTTCTCTCTCTCTCATTCAAAGTCAGCTAAATGCTGTTATCTGAGTCAGTGATAAACAATTTACAGGAAGTGTTCCAGTGAAAATCATAGACACAGAGAAGTTAAAGGAAATCATGTTACAGGCAGTTCAAAACTTTTAAAAGTTCCACATTTATGATTGTGCACATTAAATTTGTTGTTAAAAGTTTCAAGAACTAAATGCCTTTAAAGAGGAGTTTTAAAAATAAATTTAAATAAGTTAAATAAAAATGAAGACCTGATTATAAAAGGGAGATTAAATTGTTATGACCAGTAATTTTTGTTTTGTCTCATCTTAGTCTCCACCATGGTACAAGGCTGATGGAGTAGACAATGGTGATAGCGATGCTGAGATTAAACACAGATAATAAGCTATGCTGTTGTTTTGAATATGTTAATGGCTTTTACTGATAACATACTGCTGTTATTAACCGGTCTCCCTGTTTTGAACACTATCAGGCAGTCGAAATAACTCTGGTGGTTCTTGAATGCACCTTCCCTAAGTTCCAGAGAATACCTGAACCTGAATAAAACTCGAAGATCCGCAAAGGGAATGAAAAGGTTAACAGTGAGCACGAGGGCGTCCACTCAATGACGGGTAAGTTCCTCTAATGGCCACATGGTGGACAACCTAAGCCAGAGGTTCGCCGCCGCTCCTGGGCATCTACCCAAAAACAGGGGAAGGGAGATGTTTTCTGTGACAACTGGATGAGAGTTGAGAGGATGTCTGTGGTTGGCTAGTAGCATCCTTCAGAGGGGGGACCTGTTAAATTGCAGAAGTCTGCCCCAAAACTGAGTTCCTCCATACCAGGTCACTGCAACCGCATTCCTTGACAAGTTTCCCCAACTTGTAGAAGATGCCAGGGGGAGTCCCTGAAGAGGTTGTTTATAAAGAGATAATGGGAATGTGCTTTCAAGAGCTGGCTGAGAACATGATGTGATTGACCTTTAGTTGTTGTGGAGACCATAACAAAACTTTATAATACCAAGAACATGATATTGGGTTGGCTTATGGGAATTAACTGAAAATTAATAGTGAAACTGAACTAATATGTCTCTATCATAGTTTTCACTCCTGCAGGTCGTTAGACAAAGATGGTGGTGACTAAAGATGAAGAGTGTTTTTACAGATTAAAGATGGTCTGGATAACAAAGGTTAAGTGAATTTTTAACAAACTAAACTTAGTAATGCTCCTAGCATACTTTATTTGAGATTATCAAAATGGGTCTAGTTGAGAGTTAAATATTTACATTTAAGAAATTTGTGAATGATTATGGTTTCTAAATGGCAAATAATTTACTATTGCATTCTGCCAAAAAGTTACAGTCTTAGACTGCTGAGGAAAACTGTTGGCTGAGAGAGAGATTGTGAGTGGAGGCTGGGTATGACACTCTGTTATCAAAATGATAAAGGAACTAAAACAACCTAGCAAACTTCTCTAAAAACGAATGAATTATAAACAGACATTATTTTAAACTGAATAAGTTAAACCTAGAGAAGATTTTAAAGCTTAAATCTTTGTAGAATAAATACCAGAAGTAAACCTTGAATATGAGCGATTTGTATTCATGTCTGAGTGTGTGTGAGTTTTGTATGTCCCCATAGTGTGAATATGTGTCATTAACCTCTGGAATGAGTGTTTGATCATTACAGATGGGTTAAGTGAATTGACAATCTATACAGAAGCCGATAATTCTGATGGGATCTGATGAAACGACGATACAAAACATGGGACGAGCTTTAATTGGACTGAATATC
Organism: Rhodeus uyekii; assembly: GCA_037043235.1. Lineage (NCBI taxonomy): Eukaryota > Metazoa > Chordata > Actinopteri > Cypriniformes > Acheilognathidae > Rhodeus > Rhodeus uyekii. The sequence continues at coordinate 2,444,193 of JAWRVZ010000101.1, read as the reverse complement.
CAGCTCGGTCTGCTAGTGGTAAATATGACTACTTTTGTCATTTATGATGTTAATTTCAAGTTATTCTCTGGATTAGTTTAAACAATTGTGTAAGTTGAAATTGTGAAGCTGAAGATTGCCGTCCATTATGGGGTTTAAAACCCTTGTCTAAATTCAACTGAGGGTCTAAATTTAAATACTATCAACTATGAGTGATCCGAGTGTTATAGACTTGACGTTATAAGACTTGACGGCAGAGATAGTGTGACACATTGGCTAAGTCACCCTCCAAATTATCCAGAGAGCACCCTCACATTTATGAAGGCCGGTGGGCGATCAAAGGAGTGAATATAACTTATAAAAAGTTTTTATTGATTTCCATCCATTAAGAGGATGCATGACATTAGATCAGCCATTCATACAAAAGGGTTAATGAAACAGCAGCTATGAGACTGTCTGTGTGACTTAGGGATTAAAGCACAAGTAATATTTTTAAAGATAAATTCAAGGGCAGAACATTTATTTACTGAGTAATTAGAAGGTTTGAAACTCAGTTAATAATATTGAATTCGTCTAAATCTGTTATCTGCCCTAATATATAGACCTCGAAACAGGAATGGGGATTTTATAAATGAGTTCTCTGAACTTTAATTGGTTATGGTCCCTTCTTTTGACAATATTTTTAATTTTGAGAGACTTCAACATACATGTTTGTGGACCTTTAAAGCCCTTGGTGAAAGATTTTGTACCTTTATTAGAGCCTTTTGATTTTTTGTTACAGTATGTTTCTAGCCCAACACACGAGTTGTTTTTCATTACTGTTAAATCTAACTGCATCATTTGATACCGTTGACCATAGGATTTTCATTGATTGTCTTTGAGATGTGGTTGGCATTGAGGGTTTAGCCCTGGAATGATTTTACTCATATCTAAAAGATAGGACTTATTTTAGTCAATCCTGGGACTTTCTTTTCATCCGTTACCCCTCTCTTGTATGGGGTCCCTCATGGCTCAATTTGGGGCCAGTTTTGTTCTCCCTCTATATGCTCCCTTTGGGAGTGATTTTGAAAAATATATCATTCATTATAATTTGTATGCTAATGACTCTCACACTTTTATTTTATTTGGTAATAAGGGATGTCTTTGTGATGTCATTGACTGCCCGGGATTCCTTTCAGGGAAAAATCTTTATAGTTTGAAAAACCTTGGAGGCATTTTTGACTCTGAGCTCAAATTTGATCACCAAATGAATGCATTGTTAAAAATAGTTTTAATCATCTTAGCTCTATATCTAAGTTGAAGTCTATCCTCTGTTTTTATGACATGGAGAAAATTGTGCGTGCCTTTATGCTATTTTGTTTGAATTACTATACTGTATCTGGGTGTGAGTCAGGTCTCTCTCTCTCCTGCAGCTCGTTCAGAATTCAGCTGCTAGGTTTCTAACTACGAAGAGAGAGAACACATTCCAGTGCTTATCTAACAACACTGGCTTCCTATACGTTTCAGAATTCATTATAAAGTGTTGCTATATGTTTTTAAAGCTTTACATGGGTTAGAACCAGAGAATATTTCAGATCTAATCATTCTGCATCACTCAAATAGGTCCCTGCGTTCAAAAGATCAATTACAACTAATGATTCCTTGATCTCGCCTAAAATGCAAAGGTGATTGGGCCTTCTCTGTTGCAGCTCTAAGACTATCTCTCTCTGATAAATCTTCTACTCTCGGTTTATTTCATAGTGTGCTAAAAACTCATCTGTTTTCAATAGCATTTGAAAGTATTTTGAAATCTGCCGTTTGTTAGTGTGTATTATGCTTTATTTATGCTTTCATTAATTTTTATTTGGTTAGCACTTCGGTTTCCACATAGTGGTGTTGAAAGTGCTTTATAAATAAGGTTGAGTTGTTTAATATCATATTTTTGTTTTTGAGGCAATGCTGATAATATTTGTGGGATCAGAAAGTCTAAACATTTGATAGAGAAATACCTTGACAAGTAATTAAAATGAAAATAAATAAAATGAATGTTATGAACAGAAAAATTCAGATATGAATTTGGATCAATTTAAGAACACTTTTAAATTAATATATTATGAAAATCTGACAGTTCTTGTTCAACTTATAACAAATTTGAAAGATAGCAAACCTAATGGTATCTGATGAGCCAAATGACAATGAAAGGGTTTAGATTTTGGTCATAACGCATAAGCAGGTTTAACAAACTGAGATACTGAGAATAAAATTGACTTTAAAGGAAATCATTATTATTTGATTTTGAATTTTGGAATGTTAACATGGTTTGAATACTGTGAAATTCTTTGTTTCAGTGGAAATAATTATTGAAATGATTATTTGAATTTGTTTCATTTTTTTTTATTTCTGTTTTTGAAAAAGAAAATTAAGATGTTCTGCAATTAAGATGGTACATGCTATTTGCCTGTTAAATGAATGACACTTTCAGTAGAAACTCAAAGCTTAAGACGGATTTTTATGGGATTTATTTATTCTTTCATTGTTTATTTTTATTTAGACCACCTTTGATTTTAATTGGTGTAGTGAAATAGATTTACTCTCTTATTTCATGTATTCTACAATGAATTGGAAATTGCTTTGTTTTTGGTTTATTTACAACAACAACAATAACAAAGTGTATATCTTGATATTTTGATGCAATGATGGGTGATTATACCAGTAGACGTGACACTTTTTAACCTACTACCTGGTGTGGGGATTTTGTTGGGAATGTAACACTATTTTCTCATTTATTTTGGCTTCTAGAATAAAAATGTATTTAATTTTTAAATCCATTTAATTTGATTATAAACTAAAATAGCCAAGATTCATACTAACAGTTTATACAACCATGTCTTTTGTTTTGAAGGTCAATAACACACTCTGTGCTCTGTAAGATATTCTGTTCCAGTTAAGTCTGTGAAGGGAAAACATATTTTGTTTTATACAATTTTAACCGGAATTAGAGCAAGGGTGAATATATATATCAATTTGTAGCGGCATTAATTGATAGCCCAGATGTGTTGTTTTACTACACATTTGGCCTTATAGGGGGGACTGAAGGATACTATTCGGAAATCCATTGCCGCTTGTAAATATATTCTTTCACTTTTCTTATTTGTACCTATATTCTTTTCTTTGTCTTAATTTTCATATGTTTCTTTGTCTTATTTTTCATATGTTCTTTTCCCTTTCTTATTTGAATGATTTGTAAAGAGTGATTTATAATCAAGTTAGGGATTTTTATTAATTAAAAACCTCTTTACTCTTCTGTATTTTTCCATCGAGTAAGGATGAATATTGTCAGCACTTCTCAACAGATAGAGAATGTTATCAGAATGTTTTGGTTTATAGTTGGAGCCTGAGCCGAGTTCAGCCTTGGAGAAGCTGTGTATGTGTGTGTGTGTGTTAATATGGTCTGTATTGGTGAGGTGATTAACTGGCACCATCAGGAGACGGAATGACTTGTTGTACTCGACAAGCCACGTCACGAACCCGTCAACCATGATCAACGAAGATAAGCTTCAGACTGTCTGCTCTTGTGTGGAAAATTACTAGTTTTGTTTTTTCTTTTTTCTTTCTTTCTTAGCCAATCAGGATCATTTAAACGTCATCATTGATGTAGTTAGCACCCTCTGTTAGAGTATAATTGCTGTAACAATGTTATTGTAATTGGGGCGGCCTACAAACTCCTTGTGAGACCTGAAGCTGGCTTCTGCTGATGAAACTGCAAACTAAACTTCACTAAAATGTCTTCTATTGACTGCACTTCTGACTCCTGGTCTTCATTCTACATATCTGGTCCTCGGGTCTTAACTGTAAATTCCCCTACAGAGCGAACAGTCAATGGAGTAAGCGGACCGCGATCCACGTGCAAGGCAAACTAAGCGCCTAGTACCTACTAACCATGTGAAGTGGCAAATTTGTCCCTCTTTTGTGCTTAAGATATTAGATTTCAGCGAAGTAAAATAATAGACATAACCCACAAGAAAATAATAAGACAAATAGGGAGTTTGGCGGTTCCACTTCAAAACGTCGACATAATAGCATTGGCGAGTTAACCGTGAGTCGAGATAAGTGAACTCCACTGTATTTCCAAAGTTTCTAGAATATTGGTGTTTGGGTTTTTGAGACCATCTCTAAGATTGTATTGCTCCAGCCATGGTGACAGTAATATTTGGGGTTGTTAATCAAGATGATAAGCAAAACCCAGTCTGTTGTTATTGCTTTCTGTTCATTTCTTGCCAGAAGGCTTATTTTGTGTAAATGTCAAGACCCTTCACCTCCAAAATACAGACGCTGAATTAAAGATGTCATGTATAATATAGAGTTGGAAAAGCTTCAAGGCATGAAAGGGTTAACTAAGAGATTCTTCACTGTTGCTAAAGAGTACTATTGTTTCTCCCTCCAAGCATACTGACACAAGTGGTTCTCTTACTACTGGTTTATTTGAAGACTTTTCTTCTTTTTCACCCACGTGAAAACTAAACAGTAAAAAACAGCATAATACAAAAGAGTCACATTAGCTTGACAAAATGAAAGCATACACAACAGACATAAGCAACACAAAATTTAGATAAATACAATCAAAATACCTTGTTGGCTGCATGCTGCGAGAAAGATAAATATTCTTTAACTTTCCTTATGACCATTGAAGTCCTTCGGGTTTTTAATAAACTTTCGTTGAGGTATAAATACTGTCCATGTTTACCGCTTGCTTGCAGAAACTAAGTATCTGAAGTGAAGTCAACAATTGTGCATGAATTTGAACTGAGATTTCAAAATAAAAGTACTGCAAATTACAATAAATTAAATTATGTTTAAATCACAAACAAAACTTTAATTCTTCAAATGAAAGTAATATTAGAAAACAATGAATTATATACAACTTATATAAACAATATAATGGCAGCATTTACACTCCCTCCAAATCACACAAACTTTGATTTTTCTAAATGCAATGTTTGTTGCTGGTAAACATTTCACCATTTTCGATATTTACCAATTAGACTAACTTGAAGAAATTATTATAGCTTTTAATCGGCCTCAAGCAAAGTAGCAACCTTCTATACAGGTATTTCAAGGAAGACAGTTTTAGTCGTGGGTTTCCCCTTTTGTCAAATGTGGTGTCACTAATTTGCAGTATTAGTTTTCTGGGTAAACGTCTGTGATTCTGGCCAGCTTCCATTTGTTGCGTGGAGCTAGATCATCTTTCAAGAGGATAATGTCATTGACCTTCGAGTTCCTTCTGCTGTTGTGGCACTTTTGTCTTGGCTCTAAGCTCAAAAGATACTCTTTCCCAAATCGAGTCCAGAATTAATTTGCCAAATACTGTACTCTGCGCCACCTCTTTCTAAGATAAAGATCTTCTCTTGTAAATTGTCCAGCTGGAGGCAGAATGATTGTGGACTTCATTGTAAGGATGTGGTTCAGTTACAGGTTCAGGTCCAGAAGGGTCATTCAAATGTTCAGTGGGGAGTGGTCTACTGTTAAGGATGGCCATAACCTCATACAAGAACGTCTTTAATGAGGTACTGTCAAGCCTTTGTGCTGACTTGTCAAGAATAGCAGTACTTCACGTGTGGGTGTAACGTGGCTTGACTTAGATGTCCTCCGACCCTTAGGATACCTTCTTCATCCAAGAATGGATTTAACTTGTACAGCCTACTGTCTTTGGTCTTGGGAATTTCTTTCTTCAGCTTCAAAGTCTTTCTTCTAAGCTTGTACTTTCTTTGGTTCTTTGCTTTACACCTTTGGATTCTTTAATCTCATGTTTCAGTCCAGCAACTGCCTTAACTCCCCTTGACCAATCAGAGAATTTCTGTAGGCGATCCAATAATGATCTGTTCACTTTTGACTTAGTGTTAAACACAAAAGTTCAGAATAATCATCCTTTATTTCTACCACCTTGGTTTCTCTGTCAAGTAGTTCTTTTTCCCCTTTGAATGGTAATAGAATTTCAAAGTGACCATTGTTCTTTTGTGTGACGTTTTCTGTCAAAATTGACAAGAACTAGAGATCTTCTTGGGACACAGGATAATCTTCTCCAAACTTTTCTGAGAAGTCTGTTTCAAGGACCTTAATTATCTCGGAAGGAGTGATTTATTTTACTTTAGTTTGACTCACATAGAATCAGAATCAGAATCAGAAAGAGCTTTATCGCCAAGTGTGCTTGTCACACACAAGGAATTTGTCTTAGTGCTGAAGCTTCCAGTGCACATATACAACACAACATGAACAAACAAACAAAAACAATCACTGAAGAGCTCAAACACCGAGACGTCATTTGCGGTGCCAAGAAATGAGTGCAGTTAAGCAAGCATACATAGCAGCAGACACAACAAAAACAAACATAATATACAAACATGATGCAGTTTAACATGCATACATTACACATAAGAACATAATACTGCAATTTAACACACACACATTGGGATTTTTTTCGTTGGAGATTTGGGAGGGAAATAGATAAGAACAGATAGAGGCAGGACACGCAGACGGGTGAGAGGGAGAGTAGTCACAACATCAGATGTTTTGAGAACAGTTCTGTGGCTTTGTCCCTGAAGGAAGATAAGGGAGACCAGTCTGTCATCATGCTGGCTTCCCAACGAGAGATAGGGGCAGAAATACAACTCCTTTTTAATAATCCATTCGTTGATCGGTAATTTTGTCTGGTCCTCAGCACCGTGTCCAGCCTCATAGCCAGACCGGATACCATTCGTGAAAGTTCACCGATCTGGCTCGCTGTCCGGACTGTGTTGTTACGATACAGTTCGCATAGGTTACGATTCAGTTCCTCAATCTTTATCACCCGCTGATCTAATTCCTTCAGACGGTCAGACACGGCCTCGAGGCAATTCTTCATTTCTACAGACAGCGGCTGGGTGAATTTGCTCGCAGCTGTCTTGCCAATCTTTCGATAGGTCAGGATAATCCCAAAGCCAAAGAATAGGAATCCCGCTATCAGTAATCCAATCATATATAAATCGCTGATTGACCAGTTGATCAGTTCCATTTCAATATTGTCAGGAGTCCAGCAAGCAGCGGGTCCGAAGAAGAACAGACAGATACTAGCGCAAGGGCAAAGCAGGTCAGAGCGGAGCTTAGGAAAACACTTCTGCAGTCACGAGAGTCAGGAAGAGAAGGAGCATACTTCAGTTTTGAGATTGACAGAAGATTGCATATCTGGTGTCACTTGTCTTACTACTATGCGATGACTGGTTCCAATAGTGTCGCCATAGTCTACATTTGGATTCCAGTGACCAACAATGCTCCATCCAAGATCCATACGATGTGCAAAAGGCTGATGTTCTTGGCCTGATACTACTTCTCTTGGAAGAAGGGCTTGTGAGCAGCTGTACCCAATGACCAGACCTATTGCACAATCCTTCAAAGGCGCTTGCTCTTCTTATAGATGCTGTAGATGGGACCAAGCTTTTGCAATTTCATTTGTTGGTATGCGTGTTCTGTTGGCTGGGATAAACTCCAGAGTATAGACTGGTGGTAAAGAAATCCTTTTAGAATAAAAGCCTCTGACTTGTAAGTTCTTTAATTTTTGAGAGCTTAACACTTTGTTTCTTGAAGTTATGTTAGAGAGCTTGAGCTATATTTGTTCTTTGTTTGCTTTAATGCTTCAGCTACTTCACTTAAAATGAAGGTTGTGTCACTTTGAGAATCCAACAGAGCATATACAAGTTTTTCTTGTACTGGCTGAGTTATGGATGAAATCCAGACAGGAATTATTGCTGCTGTTTGTGTGTTAACTTCATTAAGTAATACTCTATTTGAAGTAACAGCTGTGGTTGCTTCTTTATGTTGTGTTGATTGAGCTCTTTCTTGACTTGTACTTTGCTTAGCTTGTTGTAGTTTTTTTTTTAGAACGCTCCTCATGCATACAGGTCGGATGCATACGGTCGCAAACACTCCTACTGTTGCAGCTCTTTGAGAATTGACCAGACTTAAGACAACCAAAGCATAACTTTTCAGCTTGAATAAATTTAATTCTGTCTGAAACTGCTTTCTCCATGAGCTTCCTGCATTTGTGCAAAGTATGTCCAATCTTCTGGCAGAAAATAGATGTCATGACAGACTTTTTACTGGAATTTGTGGTCAGACATTTAGTGAATTCTAACCTTTCCACCTCACTGAGTTCAAGTGTCCGTAATAATGTGACAGGGTTGCAGACAATTTTCACCTCTCTTGCCAGAAAATCAACAAAATCTCTAAGTTCAAAGCTGTTCCTTGATCCCATCTTAGACCATGCCTGTAGCTTGTCTCTGTACGATTTCACAATCGTAAATGGATTTCTATACCTCTCTTCTAAAATGTTCCATGCAGCAACATAGGCAGATTTACTTCTGAGTAGGAAATATCCATCAAATGCTTTCTTAGCTTGCCCTCCTACATACCTACGGAGATAGTAGATCTTCTCCTTGTCTTGGATGCTCTTCTGATCAATCTGTGTTTCAAAGGAAAGTTTCCAGTCATTGTATTTCAATGGATCTCCATTAAATACTGAAGGTTCAGGAACTGGAATTCAGTTTGCACTTAAAGCACTTACCAGCACCTTCACAAGCTCTGTTGTGCTTTCATTTGAGGAGGAGGTCACAGCCTGTGGTACAGGAGGCATTTTCAGGAAGTCTCTCTGATCTTCTATGACCTTCTCTTGATCATACACGTGCATTCTTGCTCGTACTGCATTTAGACTTTTCACTGCTTCCAAATGTTGTAGCTTTCTCAGTTTTTCCTCAAGAGTCTTTTGGAGTTCTTCATGTTCTTCTTCCAGTTGAGCATTAAATCTGCCTTCCTCTTCTCTCTCTGTATTCTTCATTTTACCTCTTCTGCTTCTTGTTCTAAACGATGCTTTACAGCTGCTGCCTCTTGATCAGCCATCTTCCTTTTCACTTCTGCTTCTAGGAACTCTATTTCCAATTTCCAGTTCGTTTTTTTGTTCTTATAACACTTACAGAACAGCTTGGCTTGCAGCAGCTTCAGCCGCAGCTTCTTGATGTTTTACAGAAGATCTGCTTGAGTGCTCTGAGAAACCTTTCAAGATAGAAAAAACAAAATCTAATTTAACGGTCCTTGAATTAAAAAGAGAGCTTGCTTCTGGCCAATCTTTCTCTTCTCCTTCTGGAATCCTTCCATCCATTCGACTTGAAGCTCTGGATACAATAAAATTAGAAATCTCTACACACCGATCCACTTTCTGATGGATGTCTTGATCTGTTGTGTTGAGTTGTGATTTTGCATAGTTTTTGATAAACACACTGGACATCTGCAGGAAGACCTAGAACATCTCCAATGATATCATTAAGCAGGTCATCAGATAAAGTCTCTGTTGACTGTGATGAAGTACACTTAGAGGCTTTATCATGTGTTCTCTAATTGTCGTAAATGTACCGTATTTATTCGAGTAATTATACGCGCACACGTGTATAACGCACACCCCTAATTTACGATAAAAAATCGGTATAAAATTTTGTTTCACACCAAGCATTGTAATTGACAAAAAAACGTTGTTGAACACGTGCAGCCATGATAAAAAACATTTATTTATTGTATGACATATACTTATACAGTAATACCTCGGTTTACGAGTTTAATTCGTTCCAAGAGCGAGCTCGTAAACCAAAATGCTCGTACACCAAAACAAATGTCCCCATAGGAATGCACTAAAAATCAATTTATTTGTTCCACACCACCACAAATGCCCATTTTAAATATTTTTGGGGTTTTACCCTATTAATTGCAGTTAAAGTTATAACCATTAAGATCTCATATAAATACTAATTAATAATTGACAATTAAACTCTAAAAACACTTGACAATTTACTGTAATGCACTTCAGCTGAGGAGAGAGGAGGAAGGAGGGGGAGCGGGCAAAGCAAGGAATCAAATGTGTGAATTTATTATAATAGTGCAGAAAACAAATTAAGTGATAATCGAGAGTGAAAGTCGTGAGACGGGGAGCCGCGAACAAGCGAATGAACGCGCGGGAGGTGCGAATGAACGCGCGGGAGGTGCGAATGAATGAACGAACGAACGAACGAACGAACGAATTTGCTGGAGCCTCGAACAAAGAACGAAGGAATTTGCGGGAGCCTCGAACGAACGAACAAATTCGCGGGAGCCGCGAACGAACGAATTCGTGGGAGCCGCGAAGTAACGAACGAATTCGCGGGAGCCGCGAATTAATGCGGGGAGATAGGCAGATGATATGAGAATCAGGTGCTCAGTGACCACACACATACATACAGACTCAGCCAGAACTAGGAGACAATGAATTAATGAACCGTGACACTTACTGCTTAGAGGTACTGTACGTGTATGTTTCACAACGTGAACAAAAGCGATAACAATTAATTAATGTTAACGACTTAATGACTTAATCACTGTGGTGATACTTTTATATATATATTTTTTTTGGTGTTGTTGATATATATATATATTTTGTTGCTGTTGTTACTGTTAATGTAACCTGGTTGCACCTTGGGTCTGAGAGTTACAGAATTTCAATTCTCTTTATGTATGTGCTGTATATATTGCAGAATTGACAATAAAGCTGACTTTGACTTTGACTTTGACTGTGGTGAATGATGCAGCCAAACCAAGGGAAGCTGAGAGAATGAATGAGTTAAGGGGTGATAAAGGGGTTGGAATCGCATGACTGTGTTATGAGTATACTGTATCGTGTGGGCGAGGAAATGAAGCAGCGAGGGGACTTTTTTTTTCTTCGCCCTAGCGTATACTGAGCGGCTGCAGCCCATAAAATGCGCAGCGCAAACTCACAATTCGCCAGCGCCCTCAAAGGACCGGCCGTCAAAACAAACCCCACCCCAACCCAGCCCAGCCCTCGTGTATAACGTGCACCCCAACTTTGACTTATTTTTTTGGTAGAAAATGTTGCTCGTCATCCTCGAATAAATACGGTAGTTGAAATAGTTGTAAATGAACCTTTGTTTAATTGATATTACATTTCCAACTTGCATTTCTCTACCTTTCTCTGTCAGAGTTCTTGTTCTTTTACTTCTCCTTAACTGCTGTCTCTTCTTGCTGGGCTTCAGCATCAATCACTTGACCTTCTTCAGGTTGATATTGTGAATTTGCACTAGCCCTAACAATGTCCCTTACCTGAACTGTCGACTCATTTGGACCTGACATTCTGAATCACTACTTTAAATTGACCCAATTTGTAAGTAGAACATATGCATAGATAACAAATGATCTAAATCAGGGGTTGGCAACCCGCGGCTCCGGAGCCGCATGCGGCTCTTTCACCCCTGTGCTGCGGCTCTTTCATGCGGCTCTTTCATCCCCTGCACGTAACTTGTAGCAGCGGTCCCGCTATCGCTCCGCCCACGGAAGAAAGGAGTGTCGCGCCGCATGAGTCTATCGCTCCGCCCCGTCAACAGAATGATCGCTCCGCACAACAGTTCAGCGAAGTATCGCTTCATATATATAACCTTAGATTGCGGCTCCGGACATATTTGAATTTTTTTTTTTTGTTAAATATGGCTCTTTCAACATTAAAGGTTGCCGACCCCTGATCTAAATAGATCTTCAGCACTTTCTCAAATGTAAATGAATCGATTCGCTGTTAATTGACTCAGTTCAAATTTGAATCGATTCGCTAGTAATGAATCGATTTAGTTCAATAGTGCGTGTGAGGGTTGCCTGCATTTTGCCGGCACAAAAATCCTTCCTGGCAATTGTGACTCCAGTGGATGGCTTGGACAATCGGACATCCAATGTTCCTCCCACTCTCAGTTCTATTACAAATAAAACAATTCAGACAATCTTTTTAGTAGAACGAAGCGAAGGCGACTAACAACTCGCAGCACATGCAGCTCGTGTCTCATCTGCTCTGAATTGGTGCATATATGACTGTTACAGGTGAGGCTCCCTCTCCGCTTCCTCCGGATCATCAGAGGGAGCCCTCACCCAAATATTGACTTGTTAGTCGAACTACAATCCCCACAGACACGCAGACCTGGAACTGATTGCATGCACACCTGCAGCCCATCGCTCAAGTATTGTGTGTGTGTGGTGTGTTACACAGTGTGTGTGGTGTGCTAGTATATTAGCACACCACACACACAGCACTTCGCGAAGTCTCGATTTGCTACTGCTATTGTTCTGAGCGTTTATTACCTGGATTGTGATTCTGTTTTTGACCTTGGACTGTTTCTGCCACTCGACCCTCTGCTACCTGCCCTGATATCTGCCTGTCTCTCTGGATTATTGCTGTCTGCCGCCTGCCCTGATCCTTGCCTGACTCTTTGGATTATCTTTGCTTGCTGCCTGTCCCGACCCTAGCCTGTCCCTGTTTACGGTCTTGTTTTATCTCTCTCTTGTCCTGCCTGTCTTTATAATAAAACTGCAGATGGATCCTCACTCGGTTGACTCCTCATTACAGAAGACTTCGCCAGATACCGATCCAGCAGCTATGATGCAATTCTCTTCTGAACTATCGGCACAAAGTCACCAGCTCGCTATGCATCAGCATCAACTCAACCGCTTAACCCTCCTGACGGAGGAGCTTGTCCAAGCACTGCAAGGTCTCCGCGCCACCTCCTCTGAGGCTGCGGCGGCATCCGCCCCAACACTCGCCGAGGCTCCACCGTATCCTCCCACCAATGTGAATCCACGGTTAGCATTCCCTTAAATATGTAAAGGGATTCTTATTGCAATGCTCATTGTTCGTAAAGCAACAATCCACTCTGTATCCCTCTGTATCCCACCGACGCAAGCAGGATATCTCTCGTATGCTCACTATTGACTGGAAAGGCTTTACAGTGGGCCACCGTGGTGTGGGGAGACTGCGTTTCCGTCTTTCAATATGTTCCTGCAACGTTTCAAAGAATATTAGATCATCCAGCCGGAGGTAAGAGTGTGACCAACTGCTCACACTGAGCCAGGGGAGAAGGACGCCAGCGGAATACGCGTTATCCTTTCGCACTCTCGCGGCTCAAACCAACTGGGTAGACACGTTGAAGCTTTATGAGCATATTACCCCAGTTCTGTCAAACCTGCACTGGTTTCCTATTAAACACCAAATACATTTTAAAATCTTGCTAATTACTTACAAAGCATTACTTACAAAGCAATACTTGAGCGATCTCTTAACACATTATACTCTTCCACGTCTTTTGCGATCCCAAAATACTGACCAGCTGGTAATACCTAGAATATCAAAGTCAACTGCTGGCGGTCCATCCTTTTCGTATTTAGCTCCTAAATTCTGGAACATAATTTAGGTCAGCCGGAACCGGGAACATTCCCATAACATCTGATGTACTCGTTACATCAGAAGAAGAATGGCATCTACGCTGATATTAGTCTCTGTTTATTCTGAGGTTACCGTGGTCAGCCGGATTCGGGCCGTATCCAGATCAGATGAAGGACCTGGACACGAGCACAGCACTGCCCTGAAGTGTCTGCGGAGACCGTGACTCTACTAAACCTTCCCCTGTGAAGACCATGAACCCATCTCCAACCAGACCAAACTGGATTTAATATTTGACTTGAATTGTTGTCAATATAATAATCATGCACTGTTTGGCTGTTGGCCAAAGGAGAACTGGTCCCCTGACTGAGCCTGGTTTCTCCCAAGGGTTTTTCTCCATTCTGTTCTTCATTCATTCCGTCACCTGCTGGAGTTTTGGTTCCTTGCCACTGTCACCTCTGGCTTTCTTAGTTGGGGACATGTGTCATGATTACGATCTCCATGTTTCCCCCCTCTGGCCACCGGAGGGAACTCTCACACATATACTGACACACACACACACACACACACACACACACACACACACACACACACACACACACACACACTACATTTCCCATGATGCCGTTCATTGGACTGATTATCGCACCAGCTGCGACCCATTACACAAATTATAAAAGACTCTGTCAAATGCACTGTGATCGTGAAGTCTTGATTTGCTTCTGAGCATTTATATTTAGCATTTAGTCAAGTCAAGTCACCTTTATTTATATAGCGCTTTTTACAATGTAGATTGTTTCAAAGCAGCTTTACAGGAAAAACAATATAAACAAAGTTTGTTTGGCTGAACAGAAGCCCCAAAAGAGCAGCTGAATCAATACAATTGATGAATTTTAAGTGTTAAGTTTCCCCAACTGAGCAAGCCATAGGCGACAGCGGCAAGGAACCAAAACTCCGGCAGGTGACGTAACGAATGAAGAATAGAATGGAGAAAAAACCTTGGGAGAAACCAGGCTCAGTCGGGGGACCAGTTCTCCTCTGGCCAACAGCCAAACAGTACATGATTATTATACAACAATTCAAGTCCAATATGAAGTCCAATTTGGTCCGGTTAGAGATGGGTTCATGATCGTCACAGGGGAGGGTCTAGTAGAGTCACGATCTCTGCAGACACTTCAGGGCAGTGCTGTGCTCGTGTCCAGGTCCTTCATCTGATCTGGATATGGCCCGGATCCAGCTGACCACGATAACCTCGGAATAAACAGAGACCAATATCAGCGTAGATGCCATTCTTCTTCTGATGTATCGAGTACATCAGGTGTTATGGGAATGTTCCCGGTTCCGGCTTATCTAAATTATGCAGCCTAACAATCATTTTACATGATTTGGATTAAAAATGTATGTATAATGTGTTATGTGTATGCCAGGTTGAAGAGATGTGTTTTTAGTCTACATTTAAACTGACAGAGTGTGTCTGCTTCCCGAACTGTAATAGGAAGACTGTTCCAGAGTTTAGGAGCTAAATAGGAAAAGGATCGACCGCCAGCAGTTGACTTTGATATTCTAGGTATTATAAGCTGGTCAGTATTTTGGGATCGCAATAGACGTGAAGGACTATAATGTGTTAAGAGATCGTTCAAGTACTGTGGAGCTAAACCATTTAATGCTTTGTAAGTAATTAGCAAGATTTTAAAATGTATTAGGTGTTTAATAGGAAGCCAAGTCAAGTCAAGTCACCTTTATTTATATAGCGCTTTTTACAATGTAGATTGTTTCAAAGCAGCTTTACAGTGGTCACAGAAAAGACAATATAAACAAAATTTGTTTGGCTGAACAGCAGCTCCAAAAGAGCAGGCGAATCAATACAATTGATGAACTTTAAGTGTTAAGTTTCCCCAACTGAGCAAGCCATAGGCGACAGCGGCAAGGAACCAAAACTCCTGTCAGGTGACGTAACGAATGAAGAATAGAATGGAGAAAAAAACCT
The DNA here is from genome assembly GCA_037043235.1 of Rhodeus uyekii. Classification (NCBI taxonomy): domain Eukaryota; kingdom Metazoa; phylum Chordata; class Actinopteri; order Cypriniformes; family Acheilognathidae; genus Rhodeus; species Rhodeus uyekii. Next base: position 2,428,987 of record JAWRVZ010000101.1, on the reverse strand, counting down.
TGGGAGAAACCAGGCTCAGTCGGGGGACCAGTTCTCCTCTGGCCAAAGCCAAACAGTATATGATTATTATATTGACAACAATTCAAGTCCAATATGAAGTCCAATTTGGTCCGGTTGGAGATGGGTTCATGATCGTCACAGGGGAGGGTCTAGTAGAGTCACGGTCTCCGCAGACACTTCAGGGTAGTGCTGTGCTCGTGTCCAGGTCCTTCATCTGATCTGGATACGGCCCGGATCCGGCTGACCACGGTAACCTCGGATTAAACAGAGAACAATATCAGCGTAGATGCCATTCTTCTTCTGATGTATCGAGTACATCAGGTGTTATGGGAATGTTCTCGGTTCCGGCTTATCTAAATTATGCAGCCTAACAATCATTTTACATGATTTGGATTAAAATGTATGTATAATGTGTTATGTGTATGCCAGGTTGAAAAGATGTGTTTTTAGTCTAGATTTAAACTGACAGAGTGTGTCTGCTTCCCGAACTGTATTAGGAAGACTGTTCCAGAGTTTAGGAGCTAAATAGGAAAAGGATCGACCGCCAGCAGTTGACTTTGATATTCTAGGTATTATAAGCTGGTCAGTATTTTGGGATCGCAATAGACGTGAAGGACTATAATGTGTTAAGAGATCGCTCAAGTACTGGGGAGCTAAACCATTTAATGCTTTGTAAGTAATTAGCAAGATTTTAAAATGTATTCGGTGATTAATAGGAAGCCAGTGCAGGTTTGACAGAACTGGGCTAATATGCTCATATTTCCTGGTTCTAGTAAGAACTCGAGCTGCTGCATTTTGGACCAGCTGGAATTTGTTTATTAAGCGTGCAGGGCAACCACCTAGTAGAGCATTACAATAATCTAGCCTTGAACTCATGAACGCATGAACTAACTTTTCCGCATTTGTCTTAGAGAGCATATGTCGCAATTTAGATATATTTTTAAGATGGAAGAATGCCGTTTTACAGATGCTAGAAACATGGCTTTCAAATGAAAGATTGGTATCAAAGAGCACACCCAGGTTTCTAACTGACGACGAAGACTTGACAGAACAGCCATTGAGTGTTAGGCAGTAGTCTAGATTATTATGTGCCGAACTTTTTGGTCTGATAATTAGAATCTCTGTTTTTTCAGAATTTAGCAGTAGAAAGTTATTAGTCATCCAATTTTTTATATCGGTTATGCATTCTGTTAATTTAGTGAATTTGTTTGTTTCATCCGGATGAGAAGAAATATAGAGCTGAGTATCATCAGCGTAACAATGAAAGCTAATGCCATGCTTCCTAATAACTGCACCCAAAGGAAGCATATACAGGGTGAAAAGCAATGGTCCTAACACTGAACCTTGAGGAACTCCATACTGAACTTGTGACCGATATGACATCTCCTCATTTACTGCTACAAACTGATAACGGTCAGATAAGTATGATTTGAACCAGGCTAATGCAACTCCACTAATGCCAACATAATTTTCAAGTCTATTCAGAAGGATTTTGTGGTCAGTTGTATCAAATGCAGCACTAAGGTCCAGTAACACTAACAGAGAGATACAACTACGATCGGATGATAAGAGCAAATCATTAGTAACTGTAATAAGAGCAGTCTCAGTACTATGATATGGTCTAAATCCTGACTGGAAATCCTCGTAGATGCTGTTTCTTTCTAGAAAGGAACATAGTTGTGAAGATATTGCCTTTTCTAGAATCTTTGACAAAAAAGGTAGATTCGATATCGGCCTGTAATTAACTAAATCTGTAGGATCAAGTTGTGGTTTTTTAATAAGCGGTTTAATTAAGGCCAGCTTAAAGGTTTTTGGTACGTATCCTAATGACAAAGAAGAATTAATAATATTAAGGAGAGGATCTATGATCTCTGGAAGCAACTCTTTCAGTAGCTTAGTTGGTATTGGGTCTAGCATACATGTTGTTGATTTTGATGATTTAACGAGTTTAGACAATTCTTCCTCCCCAATAGCAATGAAGGAGTGGAATTTTTCTTCAGGGACACTAAAATTTACTGTATTTTGTGATATTGTTGTAGACGGTTGCATGGTTATAATTTTCTCTCTAATATTATGAATTTTGCAAGTAAAGAAGTCCATGAAGTCATTACTGCTGTGCTGTTTTAAAGCATCTGGGGTTGAGGCTTTATTTCTTGTTAATTTAGTCACTGTCTCAAATAAATACCTAGGGTTGTATTTGTTTTCTTCTAAGAGGGTAGAAAAGTAAGTAGATCTAGCTGATTTTAAGGCCTTTCTGAATGCAATAGAGCTGTCTTTCCATGAAATGCGAAAAACCTCTAGCTTAGTTTTTTTCCAGCTCCGCTCCATTTTTCTGGCTGCTCTCTTGAGGGCCCAGGTGTGTCGTTGTACCACGGTGTTGGACTATTTTCTTTAATCTTCTTTAAGCGCAACGGAGCAACAGTGTCTAAAGTGCTGGAAAAGAGAGAGTTAATAGTTTCTGTTGCAACATCAAGTTCTTCTAGGCTATCTGGGTTGTTAAGTAGATCAAACTGATCAGGAAGATTATTTATAAAGCTATCTTTTGTGTTAGGAGTGATAGTTCTACTATATTTATAACAGGGAGTTAGTTTTTCGACTTTGGCTAAAGGTAGTCTACACGCAACTAAGTAATGATCTGAGATGTCATCGCTCTGCTGCAGAATTTGAACAGTATCAACATTGATCCCATGCGACAATATTAGATCTAAAGTATGATTATGAGAATGAGTGGGTCCTGATACATGTTGTGTAACTCCAATAGAGTTTAAGATGTCTCTAAATGCCAATCCCAATGCGTCTTTTTCATTATCTACATGGATATTAAAATCACCGACAATTATGACTTTATCTGAGGACATTACTAATTCTGAGAGAAAATCAGCAAATTCTTTGATAAAGTCTGTATGGTGCCCTGGTGGCCTGTATAGAATAGCCAGCACAAAAGTTAAACAGGAATTATTACTTGCACTAGATAATTTTACATTAAGGACCATCGCTTCAAAAGAATTATATTTCAAATTAGACCTTTGAGCAGTACTGATCGTGTTACTATAAATTACAGCAACACCTCCTCCTTTACCTTTCAGACGAGGCTCATGTTTATAATAGTAATCTTGAGGGGTGGACTCATTTAAAGTAATATAATCGTCTGGTTTTAGCCAAGTTTCTGTCAAACACAGCACATCTAGTTTATGATCTGTAATTATATCATTTATAATAAGTGCTTTTGAGGAAAGGGATCGTATATTCAGCAACCCAAGCTTTATCATTTGTTCATTTGTGTTATAACCGTTCTTAGTTGTTTGTAAATCAATTAAATTTTTACCCTTAAACGGTTTTGAGAGTTTTTTGTATTTGCTAATTCGTGGAACAGACACAGTCTCTATAGGATATCTAGGAGAAAGAGTTTCTATGTGTTGTAATTTATCTGACCTCTGTGACGTAACACAGCTAGCAGACGGTCGGTTTAGCCAGTTTGTCTGCTTCCTGACCTGGACCCCAGTTAGTCAAGGTTTAGCTCTAAGACTATATGCCAAATTACTAGAGAGAAGAGCGGCACCATCCCAGGTGGGATGAATACCATCTCTTTTTAACAGGTCAGGTCTGCCCCAAAAACTTTTCCAATTGTCTATGAACCCTATGTTATTCTGCGGGCACCACTTAGACATCCAGCCATTGAGTGAGGATAATCTGCTAAGCATCTCATCACTCCTGCGCATAGGGAGAGGTCCAGAGCAAATTACAGTGCCTGACATCGTACTTGCGAGTTCACACACCTCTTTAATATTAGTTTTAGTGATCTCCGACTGGCGAAGTCGGACATCATTAGCGCCGACGTGAATAACAATCTTAGAATATTTACGATTAGCCTTAGCCAGCACTTTTAAATTTGCTTTGACGTCAGGCGCTCTGGCTCCCGGCAAACATGTGACTATGGTGGCTGGAGTCTCTATTTTCACATTCCGAGTAATAGAATCGCCAATCACTAGGGCACTTTCAACAGGTTTCTCAGTGGGTGCGTCACTGAGTGGGGAGAACCTGTTTGATGTTCTAATCGGAATGGAACAGTGTTTTTTTGACCCGCGATTATGCCGTCTCACAGTCACCCAGTTGCCCTGCTGCACGGGCTCTACAGCCGGAACCGAACAATGTACAGGGTTTGCTAAGCTAGTCGCATCCAAAGCAGTATCTAAAACCCTTGCATTCTTACTATCCTCAATTAAAGTTTGGATGCGTGTCTCTAATTCTGAAACCTTCTCTGTCAGCCTAATTATGTCCCTACATTTATCACATGTGAACCCTTCACAGCTGACAGAGACAGACAAACTATGCATGAAGCAGGCAGTGCATGTAACAATTGCTAAAGAAGATGACATGACTCACCGCGTGTGTTGATCCAACTTGTTGACCAGTTGTTTGATGAAGTCGGGAAAAAGACGCGAGCGAGAAAAACGCTGTATGCACAGACAGTAAGATAGCACAATGCTAGCGCGTTTAGCGACTAGATTAAAGCTAACGATTATAATTTATTAAATAATCTAGTATTGTATTTAGCAATATGAACGAACGTCGAGTTTAAAATCTAAAACAAAAACAAGTTTAAACGACGCAAACAGACGCAATCCACTCGAGCAAACAGGAAACAGCAGCAGCAGTCAAGCCAGTGCAGGTTTGACAGAACTGGGCTAATATGCTCATACTTCCTGGTTCTAGTAAGAACTCGAGCTGCTGCATTTTGGACCAGCTGGAATTTGTTTATTAAGCGTGTAGGGCAACCACCTAGTAAAGCATTACAATAATCTAGCCTTGAACTCATGAACGCATGAACTAACTTTTCCGCATTTGTCTTAGATAGCATATGTCGCAATTTAGATATATTTTTAAGATGGAAGAACGCCGTTTTACAGATGCTAGAAACATGGCTTTCAAATGAAAGATTGGTATCAAAGAGCACACCCAGGTTTCTAACTGACGACGAAGACTTGACAGAGCAGCCATCGAGTGTTAGGCAGTAGTCTAGATTATTATGTGCTGAACTTTTTGGTCTAATAATTAGAATCTCTGTTTTTTCAGAATTAAGCAGTAGAAAGTTATTAGTCATCCAATTTTTTATATCAGTTATGCATTCTGTTAATTTAGTGAATTTGTTCGTTTCATCAGGATGAGAAGAAATATAGAGCTGAGTATCATCAGCGTAACAATGAAAGCTAATGCCATGCTTCCTAATAACTGCACCCAAAGGAAGCATGTACAGGGTGAAAAGCAATGGTCCTAGTACTGAACCTTGAGGAACTCCATACTGAACCCGTGACCGATATGACATCTCCTCATTTACTGCTACAAACTGATAACGGTCAGATAAGTATGACTTGAACCAGGCTAATGCAACTCCACTAATGCCAACATAATTTTCAAGTCTATTCAGAAGGAATTTGTGGTCAATTGTATCAAACACAGCACTAAGGTCCAGTAACACTAACAGAGAGATACAACCACGATCGGATGATAAGAGCAAATCATTTGTAACTCTAATGAGAGCAGTCTCAGTACTATGATATGGTCTAAATCCTGACTGGAAATCCTCGTAGATGCTGTTTCTTTCTAGAAAGGAACATAGTTGTGAAGATATTGCCTTTTCAAGAATCTTTGACAAGAAAGGTAGATTCGATATCGGCCTGTAATTAACTAATTCTGTAGGATCAAGTTGTGGTTTTTTAATAAGCGGTTTAATTACAGCCAGCTTAAAGGTTTTTGGTACGTATCCTAATGACAAAGAAGAATTAATTATATTAAGAATAGGATCTATGATTTCTGGAAGCATCTCTTTCAGTAGCTTAGTTGGTATTGGGTCTAGCATACATGTTGTTGATTTTGATGATTTAACGAGTTTAGACAATTCTTCCTCCCCAATAGCAATGAAGGAGTGGAATTTTTCTTCAGGGACACTAAAATGTACTGTATTTTGTGATATTGAAGTAGACGGTTGCATGGTTATAATTTTCTCTCTAATATTATGAATTTTGCAAGTAAAGAAGTCCATGAAGTCATTAGTGCTGTGCTGATTTAAAGCATCTGGGGTTGAGACTTTATTTCTTGTTAATTTAGTCACTGTATCAAATAAATACCTAGGGTTGTATTTGTTTTCTTCTAAGAGGGTAGAAAAGTAAGTAGATCTAGCTGATCTTAAGGCCTTTCTGAATGCAATAGAGCTGTCTTTCCATGAAATGCGAAAAACCTCTAGCTTAGTTTTTTTCCAGCTGCGCTCCATTTTTCTGGCTGCTCTCTTGAGGGCCCAGGTGTGCTCGTTGTACCACTGTGTTGGACTATTTTCTTTAATCTTCTTTAAGCGTAACGGAGCAACAGTGTCTAAAGTGCTGGAAAAGAGAGAGTTTATAGTTTCTGTTGCAACATCAAGTTCTTCTAGGCTATCTGGGATGTTAAGTAGATGAAATTGATCAGGAAGATTATTTATAAAGCTATCTTTTGTGTTAGAAGTGATAGTTCTACTATATTTATAACAGGGAGTTCGTTTTTCGACTTTGGCTAAAGGTAATCTACACACAACTAAGTAATGATCTGAGATGTCATCGCTCTGCTGCAGAATTTGAACAGTATCAACATTGATCCCATATGACAGTATTAGATCTAAAGTATGATTACGGGAATGAGTGGGTCCTGATACATGTTGTGTAACTCCAATAGAGTTTAAAATGTCTCTAAATGCCAATCCCAATGCGTCTTTTTCATTATCTACATGGATATTAAAATCACCGACAATTATGACTTTATCTGAGGACATTACTAATTCTGAGAGAAAATCAGCAAATTCTTTGATAAAGTCTGTATGGTGCCCTGGTGGCCTATATAGAATAGCTAGCACAAAAGTTAAACAGGAATTATTACTGGCACTAGATAATTTTACATTGAGGACCATCACTTCAAAAGAATTATATTTCAAATTAGACCTTTGAGCAGTACTGATCGTGTTACTATAAATTACAGCAACACCTCCTCCTTTACCTTTCAGACGAGGCTCATGTTTATAACAGTAATCTTGAGGGGTGGACTCATTTAAAGTGATATAATCGTCTGGTTTTAGCCAAGTTTCTGTCAAACACAGCACATCTAGTTTATGATCTGTAATCATATCATTTACAATAAGTGCTTTTGAGGAAAGGGATCGTATATTCAGTAACCCAAGCTTTATCATTTGTTCATTTATGTTATATCCGTATATTATATCCGTATATTATATCTGTTATATCCGTATATTTAGTCTGTTCTTCTGTTGCTGATTTTGCTTGTTTAACCGTTATTGATTCTGATCTGCCTGTCCTGACCTGTGCCTGGATTATCGCTTGTGAATGTTATCTGCCTGTCTTGACTTCCCTGCCTGGATTATTGTTTATGTTTGCTCTCTGTCTGTCCTGACCATCCGCCTGTACAACCATTCTTATTAAAGACACACATTTGGATCTCTCTTGTAACCATCCGTTACAATACAAAACACTTAATATTCTTAAAATGTATTGATTTGCCTGTTCTTTAAGAGCTGCTGTTCAGCCAAAACATACTTTGTTTTTATTGTTTTCCTGTGACCACTGTAAAGCTGCTTTGAAACAATCTGTATTGTAAAAAGCGCTATATAAATAAAGGTGACTTGACTTGACAACGCTGGCAGCGTCTCAAATAGTTTTGAGTATCACTCTCTAACCCAACCCATGATAATCTTTGTCGAGCCAAAAACAGTGTTCTTCCTTGACGGCCTGCCTCATCGTGGATGCCACGCAAGCCTTCACTGACCAATGCATAAGGGACTATGAACTGGTAACGTGTAAACTTGCATCGAACGTGCATCAAAGCTCCTTCAGGGAGTAGACAGGTAAGGGATTCTGACCAGCAGGCATCAACAGTTGGGATTCTTGAGCAAGCCAGGAAATCACTCTCCATTCAGCCTCCAAATTCCACGTGGCATGAGCTTCGAAGATAGTAGAGACCTGGGGCCTCATGTATCAACACTGCTTACGCATAAAAACATTGCGTTCGCCAGCTAAGAACATATAAAAGCACGTGCAAATTGACACAACCCTTAGTCTATGGCTGGCAGCTTTGGCAATATTAGAGGACATTGCTAATGGCAGAATCCGAAGAGAACAAGTTTTTAGGGATGTTACGCCACGTCTAGGGAAAAGGGTGCAACATGAAAAACACTGAAAGGTAATTTTTCGAAAAATTATAAATCTATTAATCTCAATGATGGGACATAAGATTCAGGAGCCGACAAGGCCAAAACAACAAACAAAAAATCCTTGTTTTAAAACCTCTTACTTAAACACTAACCCCAAAGTAAAGAAAAGAAAATACAAATGTACAAACCTAACTCCCTTACCAAAAACAAAGATCAAACAGATTACAATAAAAAAAAAATGGCGTTGGTCTCCCTACTTTCCCAAATAATAATAAGTATTTACAAGATGTACAATCAGGCAACCAGACTTGAAAAGGGCAATCCAAAATCAGTGTCAAACAGGCAAATTGGTCAAGTATAACAAACTCTTAAGGAACAAACAAACTCAAAACCCAACAAAGACTAGTCACAGTTTTCAAACACTTAACAAATTCAACTCTCTTAACAAAACCACAGTTTCTACAACAAGGATCAAACAAACAACCTCTCTCCATTTTCCCCCAATATCTCTCTCTAGAGGAAGTGATGCCATGCTTCTTTTAAAGTGCTGTGCACCAATCAGGAGAGAGCATCAATTGGTCTGTAGGAACCAATCAGCATGAGACACAAACACACAGAGATACTAACAGAAAAACAATAATACAGAACCATAGGGTCGTAACAAGGGACCACAATGATTTTCTGGCCCAGGATGACTGCCTTATCAGCCATTTCAAATTTACAAGGGCTATCCTCCGAATCTAGTTGGGTCCGAATCTAGAGAGAGAGACACGCAATACCCATTCCATTACAGGTGCTGACAACGCTTGGTTTCCTGACAACTGATTCTTTCCAAAGGGAACTGGCAGACCGCTCAGGAATAAGCGAGTCGTCTTTGAGCCGCGCAATGCCATCTGTTCCCATATGATGGTTCCCATATGATGCAGTTGACCAGCCAAACATTAAAATCGAGCGATCGACTGCACACACATAAAAGGCACCATCTGAAGATGAATTTGCATATGTGAATTGGAAACATTTCCATTCCATAAATGTGCAGATTATATGTGATGCGCAAATGCACCTAACAAATATTGTGGCAAGGTGGCCTGGGTAAACCCATGATTCATACATCCTTACAAACAGCATGGTTGGGTCGGCAGCTGGCACGGTGCGCGATGGGTGGCTTCTTGGTGAGTGATGCATTTAAAGTTATGGTTCTATCTAATAGTACTTTTTATTTTTATTTATTTGCATTTAATTATACAACAACCCTTCAGGAGACCGCGGTTATTCACTAAAGACAATTATCAGACCATTTCTTTTTAAGATCATTTACAGTGCGACTTTCAGATCCAACCGCATTGATGGCATCAGCCAAACTCCCCCACTCATATTTTTTCCTTTTGTTATTAATTCCAGAGGACAAAGTTCCCAAAAAATGTTTTCTTCTAATTTCTACCTCCGATAGTAGCACCTCCAATTCACTTTCTGTTACGATGCGTGGAAACAGAAGAGGACCCAAATGCAGAGATGAGTGATGTGTAGTTTATTTCAGACAATTAATCGGGCACAAGACAGTGGAAGTGATCAACAAAGAACAACAGGACAGGGTACACAGTAGGGATGAAGTGCCAGATCAGCTGCCCAGCCCAGAGTGTCCTCAGCCAGGGTGAATCCAGAAGCAGGGCAGGAACCAACAGACAATACGTAGAAGACAAGAGATAAACAGCACAAGGGCAAATAATACTGATGGAACTGAGACTAGAGACAGACTAGCAAACTCACACAAACGAACCAGACCTGACATGAGAAGTAAGCACAATATAAAGGGAACAGAGAACACGAGGCACAGGTGAACACACTCATGCAAACGAAGACTAAACAAGGGGGCGTTGTGACACTCCCACAATAAACAAGAAAATGCCTAAACAATATTCCCTGATAGAAAAAAATGTTTTTCTTTTCTGTATGTCACCCATATGTATATATGCATGTATAATACTTGTGGTTGAGGGGGACTTTTATTATGATGGGCCAGCTCATAAGAGGGGAAGGGCGGCCATTTTGGGGAGGGCTGTTTTTTTCCTGGAGGGATGATGTGGCAAGTGTTGGTGGAGAACTTATCATGATTTTTTGGGGGCCTACAAACAGTTGGAATATACCTTCCTCATGCTAATTTTTCTGAACATTATCCTTCTCTTCAATTGAACCTGTGGTTGGCCGACCACCCAAGGGAGAGAGTGGACATGCCGGAATCTCGATGAGTATAATTTGTTTGTGGAACTATGGACTAAATGGACTGATATGCTGCCACCAAACTAGTCTTTTCATGCACAACCACTATTTGGATTGATTTTTTTTTTTTTGGGGGGGGGGGGGGTTATTACGAAATGACAGCTGGTGTTTTGTTCATGATCACTTCTTAGTAAACAGCAACCTTACACATGATTTCCTTTCTTTTGGTAATAATTTGACCCTTTTATTAGAGTTTTAATTGTTACAGCATGGTACCTGAAACTGAGGAGGCGGGACAAGAGGAACACATGGGAAACACAAACAAAGACAAAGCCATGTGCTCAAACACAAAACAGACAAGCAGACATTAAACAGAGACAAAACAGACAAGACTGTCAGGGCTGACACTCCTGACGCTCCTGACACTCCTGACTCCTGACACTTTCTGTACTTTCACTTTCGTTTTCATGCCGCTTGCTTTAGCCATTTTCTTACTGCTTTCTTTTGACCAAGTGGACTCATTACCATATTTAAATTAGTTTAATTAAGGGAGGAGTGTTGTGCTTGTGCATGTGCGCTCAATTTTACGTTAATCAGGATGTACAAAGAGAATATGCGTGGGATCCTTCGAACGCAGAAATGGATACATCTGGATTTTTTTGTGCGTTCGCACATTCACAGCTTTGTCCATATGCAATGTTTTAGTATAAATTCAATGCAAGTCTTAGTACATGAGGCCCCTGATCAGAAGAAAAGGAACATTGCTCCAAATGATCAATGCACTGACTCTTTGTGCTGAGCCTAAAGGAATCCTGTGCTGTGTCTTCTCTTATTTGTTCAGACTGTTCAAGCAAAAGGTTGTAAGGCTCTGCCACTAGTCTCTGACTCACATGACTTTGAACAAATGGCTGACGGCTCAAAGCGTCGGCAACCACATTCTTAGAGCTGGGAATGTACTTGATGTTGAATGTGTACGGGGTCAACTTAGCTACCCAACGTTGTTCACACACGTCAAGCTTTGGCTTTGTTAAAATGTAAGTCAACGGATTATTGTCCGTCCAGACTGTGAATGGATGTCCCTTTAGCCAGTGGATAAATGTATCGCTGACTGACCATTTCAATGCCAGAAACTCAAGACAGTGTGCTGGGTAGTTGGATTGAGCTCGTGTTAGTGCCTTACTTGCAAAGGCAACGGGTCGTGCCTTGGTCTCTCCTTCGGGAACTTGTGATAATAGTGCCCCTATACCAGGGGTTTCAAACTCAATTGCACAGGGGACCAAAATCCAAAAAACACTTTAGGTCGCGGACCGAACAGGATAAACATTTATTGAACACACTAAACTTAACTTTTAAAACGTACCTTTTTTTAACATAAATGTGAATAAAAACAGACAGGAATATTATTCTGTAATAAATCAACTTATACTGTAAATAACTTAAAAATATTTAAAAATACTTAAATATATCCTGTCTAAATTATACAAGTTAGAAATAAAGTAAATACTATAAGTTTAAAGAACAAACATTCAAATTTCTTTACTCTTGTCATTTTATATAAAACTTGTTAAAATATTTTTTTTTTGGCTTTTCATCAAGAACAAATCAAATAATTCAGTTGTCTTTACTCTTATGTCATTTGTCTCATAGTGCCGTCTTATTAAATGATTTAATTACCGCCACATTAGCTCCGCAAATGAGACACACGGGTATACCGGCAGTATGACAGTAAACATACCGAATTTTCCCACATAAAATCCATGGGTTATAGCAGATTTTACAAACGATATCACACATTTTTTTACACGTAATAATATTTCAATATATTTGTTACGTCCCTAAGGACGTAAGTTTTTTTTTTTTTTTTGGCGCTGTATTTTCTTTCTGTCGCTTGTCCTATCACTCTGACAGCTGGCGCTGATAGGCTGTCTGACCTGTCAATCATGCAAGAAGACGTGATTGGCTGTACTGCCATGAGGGCGGGCTCTTCTCGTCCGATGATCAACACCTGAATTTCACGCACAAGCACTAGGGATGGGCGATACCTGACTTTTTAAATTCGATACGATATTTTTGGGTATAATTTTATCGATATCGATACCGCTTATTTCTTAAATGTGTATGTGATTTTTCAAAACAAAAAAAAGTAAAGTTATATATATATATTACGCTTAAAGGCAAATTACAGGCAAATTGCATCCACACATGACACATAAGACATATTGGCCATTAATAAATGTATTAAAAAAAAAAAATTTGACAACAAATAAATAAAAATGCTTAAAATAATACAGTATTTTACAAAAAATATTGATTCAATAAAATACATCATAATCATACCATAATCATCGGGCATCGGGCCGCGGACCTTGAGTTTGACACCTATGCCCTATACCAGCAGAGTTCACAAGAGCTGACATAAGCTGTTCAAAGGATAGGACACATTCTCTAGTCCAATCTGATGGTTTTCTGAAAACAGCACCTTTAGAGTAATATACAAATACAAATTATATAAACAATATAATGGCAGCATTTAAAACTATTGTTGTGTCATTTATCATTAAACACGTATTTATGCATTATTTTATTGTTAATATTTTTTGTTGTCTGTTATATTGGGTTGGGGTCCTTTCTTTTCTTAAAAGAAATTGGAGTGTTTGGTTCAGTTGTTCTATCCTCCTTGGTTCTTAGTTTTGATACATGATGGATCATTTTCTTTTTTTTTCTCAATAAATATTTCAAAATCAGCTTTAAATTAAAATATGATGGATTACTACGGTTTCATATGTCTTTAATTACTCTGTCACAGTCTATGCAGAGCTAGTGGGTGAACCACTGAACTCAAATGACAACCTGAGCATGAAATGTGTTATCACAAATATCATTCAAATCCAGGGAATATCTGCCTCCGAACTCACCCAAGCAGAATTTCCAATTAAATCAACAAATCAACAGATAAAGCTCACAAAAAAACATTGAAAATCATGTACTTTTTATTAAAGTGACTGTCAAATATTTCAACACACAATCCAGAACAAAGGACAGAAGGCAGGCAGCATTCAGATACAGGCAAGACACAGACGACAATACTGGTGATAATGTTCAGGCTTTGCAAACACATCACAAAAGAAGTAGGAAACCGCGAGCTTCCTGATCCGTTTCAGGCTTGAGGTCAGGACTCCATCTGATGGCGTAAAGAGGAATTTAAAGGCACATTTATTACATGGCTCCACTTTATAGTACAGGTTAATTAAATATAAACCCACAACATTTAATGCTTCCATTAAGGCAGGAATCAACGGTATTACAATAAAGTTATAAAGAAGATACCAATGTTAAAAAAACTTTCAATTGAAGTAAATTTTTTCTCTGCTCATTGCATGCTCCCTTCTTTTGCTGGTAACTTTACACTTGACAAGAAACACTAAAGCTAAATATGAGTCACTTGTTTATTAGTCTTAAGTGATTAATGTACCCTAATTGAGCAAAAACAACAATTCAAGCTTGATTGAATTTTGCAATAAAAAACAAATTATACTTAAATCATTTTCAGTACTGAAGAGCTATGATTTACAAAATTACATTTTAAAGATTTATTAAAGATGAAAACAATGGGTAACACTTTACAGTAAGGTCACACTAGTTAACATTAGTTAATGAAGCAACTAATACTAACAAAGAGCAATACTTTTTTTTGTATGTTGCTTAATAAAAACAAACCTGTTCCCCGTCACTTCATATCAGCTCAGGTCCATTAAATAATTTTTTACAGATACAACTTCTAATTTTAATAATAATAGTAAATGTTGAAATTAACATGAACTTAGATTAATAAACACTTTAGTAGTTTCCATGGTTAGTTCATGTTATTCTAACGTAGTTAACTAATGTTAAGAACTGTAACCTTAATGTAAAGTTTTACCACACACTCATATCAGTATAGTTGATAAATGCTACCACGTGCAAATAACAATAACATAGAATATTTTTATTCACTAATATAAAAGTACACAGACAAAATGTTTTTCTGAATACTTTGAGCACTCTTAAATATCCAACATGGCAGTTTAATGGAAAACACCATCCAAGTGTTGAACTTCAAGCTGATCTTTGCTCAGTTTCTCAACTTTGGGCAAGCCTTTTTTAGGTGTTTCCCTAGACTACCATATCGGCTGAAAGTCTTCCCGCAGGAAGGGCAGAGGTACGGCTTCTCTCCAGTGTGCACTCGCTCATGCACTCTCAGGCCTGACGACTGAGTGAAACTCTTTTCACAATGCGAACACTTGTAAGGTTTTTCTCCAGTGTGGATTCGCTCATGCACTTTCAGTTCTGCAGCTCTCGCAAAGGCTTTCCCACAGTCCAAGCACACGTAGGGTTTCTCACCAATGTGTGTTTTCTGATGGTCTTTAAAACCATGCAACCACAAAAAACTCTTTCCACAATAAGAGCACACATAACGCTTCTCATCTTCATGAATCCTCATGTGTGTCTTTAAGTGAACGGCCAAAAAAAACTTCTTATCACAGCGGTCACAGCTGAACGGTCTTTCTCCAGTGTGAGACAGCAGGTGAGTTTTGAGATTGCATGCTTCTGAAAATCTCCTTCCGCACTCGGAGCACTGGTGTAACTTCTCTCCAGAATGAACCTTCATGTGAACTTTTAGGGTGCTCTGTTGAGTGAAACTCTTCCCACACAACATGCATGTGAAAGGCTTCTCTCCCGTGTGAGTTTTCGCATGTTCCCGAAGAACTTCTTTTTGTTTGTAACTCTTTCCGCACTGAGGGCAGGTGAAAGGCCTCTCTCTAGAGTGAATTCTGATGTGCCTCTTGAGCTCTCCTGAACTGGGGAAACTCTTCCCACATTGACGGCATGTGAAGGGCCTCTCTCCGGTGTGAATTCGTATGTGCCTCTTAAGGCCTCCTGAATTTGTGAAACTCTTGCTACACTGAGGACAGGTGAACGGCCTCTCGCCCGTGTGAATCCTGAAGTGATCCTTAAGGCTTCCTTTGCATGTGAAGCTCTTTGCACACTGAGGGCACGTGTACGGCCTCTCACCTGTGTGAATGACCATGTGAACCTCAAGGTGTCCTTTACGTGTGAAACTCTTTCCACACTGAGAGCAGGAGAAAGAGCTTTTAGGGTCAGTTCTTTTTTGTGAAGCTTTCTTTTCAGTCTTTGAGCAACTTGAGGACTTTTCCCCACTTTTTAAATTGTGTGACTTCTTCATCCTGTTCAGTTCTTGACTTTCATCTTTCACTTCCATTGGGTCTAAGATTAATATAACAAGAAACAATGTAAGTACAACAAATTAACAAGCCGGATAAAAAAGCAAGATAATCCCAAAAAGACAGACATTTGATGTGTTCCATCAGATTGGGAGGATAACTGATATAAATATTTAGGCTGTCAAATTTAACATTTGCATTTCTTTCAGTTTAACACGTTAAAAACATTCAACCAGTATCCATTTTTTTCCCATCATCCTATGGATAGCGTTACATTATGTGATCACAGAAAGGCGCTTCACACAGTGCTTGAATGGACAAACACGCATAAAATTGAGCCAAAATGCCAGCTTCAGCATCAGCGTCTGCCTCAGTATAAGCAACTGGCGTCAGTTTCAGCGGCAGTGTCAGTTTCAGCGGCAGTGTCAGTTTCAGCATCAGTGTCAGTTTCAGCGGCAGTTTCAGCGGCAGTGTCAGTTTCAGCGTCAGCGGCAGTTTCAGTTTCAGCGGCAGTGTCAGTTTCAGCATCAGTGTCAGTTTCAGCGGCAGTGTCAGTTTCAGCGGCAGTGTCAGTTTCAGCATCAGTGTCAGTTTCAGCGGCAGTTTCAGCGGCAGTGTCAGTTTCAGCGTCAGCGGCAGTTTCAGTTTCAGCGGCAGTGTCAGTTTCAGCATCAGTGTCAGTTTCAGCGGCAGTGTCAGTTTCAGCATCAGTGTCAGTTTCAGCGGCAGTTTCAGCGGCAGTGTCAGTTTCAGCGTCAGCGGCAGTTTCAGTTTCAGCGGCAGTGTCAGTTTCAGCATCAGTGTCAGTTTCAGCGGCAGTGTCAGTTTCAGCGGCAGTGTCAGTTTCAGCATCAGTGTCAGTTTCAGCGGCAGTGTCAGTTTCAGCGGCAGTGTCAGTTTCAGCGTCAGCGGCAGTTTCAGCGGCAGTGTCAGTTTCAGCGTCAGCGGCAGTTTCAGCATCAGCGGCAGTTTCAGCGGCAGTTTCAGCAGCAGTGTCAGTTTCAGCGTCAGCGGCAGTTTCAGCATCAGCGGCAGTTTCAGCGGCAGTTTCATCAGCAGTGTCAGTTTCAGCGTCAGCGGCAGTTTCAGCGTCAGCGGCAGTTTCAGCATCAGCGGCAGTTTCATCAGCAGTGTCAGTTTCAGCATCAGTGTCAGTTTCAGCGGCAGTGTCAGTTTCAGCGGCAGTGTCAGTTTCAGCGGCAGTGTCAGTTTCAGCATCAGTGTCAGTTTCAGCGTCAGTTTCAGCATCAGTGTCAGTTTCAGCGGCAGTGTCAGTTTCAGCATCAGTGTCAGTTTCAGCGGCAGTGTCAGTTTCAGCATCAGCGGCAGTTTCAGTTTCAGCGGCAGTTTCAGTTTCAGCGGCAGTTTCAGTGTCAGCGGCAGTTTCAGTTTCAGCATCAGTGTCAGTTTCAGCGGCAGTGTCAGTTTCAGCGGCAGTGTCAGTTTCAGCGGCAGTGTCAGTTTCAGCGGCAGTGTCAGTTTCAGCGGCAGTGTCAGTTTCAGCGGCAGTGTCAGTTTCAGCATCAGTGTCAGTTTCAGCGTCAGTTTCAGCATCAGTGTCAGTTTCAGCGGCAGTGTCAGTTTCAGCATCAGTGTCAGTTTCAGCGGCAGTGTCAGTTTCAGCAGCAGTGTCAGTTTCAGCATCAGCGGCAGTTTCAGCGTCAGCGTCAGTTTCAGCATCAGGGGCAGTTTCAGCAGCAGTGTCAGTTTCAGCATCAGCGGCAGTTTCAGCGTCAGCGTCAGTTTCAGCATCAGCGTCAGTTTCAGCATCAGTGTCAGTTTCAGCATCAGTGTCAGTTTCAGCGGCAGTGTCAGTTTCAGCATCAGTGTCAGTTTCAGCGGCAGTGTCAGTTTCAGCATCAGCGGCAGTGTCAGTTTCAGTGTCAGCGGCAGTGTCAGTTTCAGTGTCAGCGGCAGTGTCAGTTTCAGTGTCAGCGGCAGTGTCAGTTTCAGTGTCAGTGTCAGTTTCAGCGGCAGTGTCAGTTTCAGCGGCAGTGTCAGCGGCAGTGTCAGCGGCAGTTTCAGCGGCAGTTTCAGTTTCAGTGTCAGCGTCAGCGGCAGTTTCAGCGGCAGTTTCAGCGGCAGTGTCAGTTTCAGCGTTAGCGGCAGTTTCAGCGTCAGCGGCAGTTTCAGCGTCAGCGGCAGTTTCAGTGTCAGCGGCAGTTTCAGTGTCAGCGGCAGTGTCAGTGTCAAAGGCAGTTTCAGCATCAGTGTCAGTGTCAGTTTCAGCATCAGCTTCAGCGTTAGCGGCAGTTTCAGCGTCAGCGGCAGTGTCAGTGTCAGCGGCAGTTTCAGTTTCAGTGTCAGTGTCAGTTTCAGTGTCAGTGTCAGCGGCAGTTTCAGCGGCAGTGTCAGTTTCAGCGGCAGTGTCAGTTTCAGCATCAGCTTCAGCGTTAGCGGCAGTTTCAGCGTCAGCGGCAGTTTCAGCGACAGCGTCAGTTTCAGCGGCAGCATCAGTTTCAGCGGCAGCGTCAGTTTCAGCGGCAGTGTCAGTGTCAGCGGCAGTTTCAGTGTCAGCGGCAGTTTCAGCGGCAGCGTCAGTTTCAGAGGCAGCGTCAGTTTCAGCGGCAGCGTCATCTTCAGCGGCAGTGTCATCTTCAGCGGCAGTGTCATCTTCAGCGGCAGTGTCATCTTCAGCGGCAGTGTCATCTTCAGCGGCAGTGTCATCTTCAGCGGCAGTGTCATCTTCAGCGGCAGTGTCATCTTCAGCGACAGCGTCAGTTTCAGCGACAGCGTCAGTTTCAGCGACAGCGTCAGTTTCAGCAACAGCGTCAGTTTCAGCAACAGCGTCAGTTTCAGCGGCAGTGTGAGCGTCAGTGTCATCTTCAGCGGCAGTTTCAGCGGCAGCATTAGTGTCATCTTCAGCGGCAGTGTCATCTTCAGCGGCAGTGTCAGTTTCAGCGACAGCGTCAGTTTCAGCGACAGCGTCAGTTTCAGCGACAGCGTCAGTTTCAGCAACAGCGTCAGTTTCAGCGGCAGTGTGAGCGTCAGTGTCATCTTCAGCGGCAGTTTCAGCGGCAGCGGCAGTGTCATCTTCAGCGGCAGTGTCAGTTTCAGGGGCAGTGTCAGTTTCAGCATCAGTTTCAGCGGCAACGGCAGCGTCAGTTTCAGCGGCAGCGTCAGTTTCAGCATCAGCGGCAGTGTCAGCATCAGTGTCAGCTTCAGCGGCAGTTTCAGCGGCAGCAGCAGTGTCAGCGTCAGTTTCAGCGTCAGCATTAGTGTCAGTTTCAACGGCAGTGTCAGCGTCAGTGTCAGCGGCAGCGGCAGCATTAGTGTCAGCTTCAGCGGCAGTTTCAGTGTCAGCGGCAGTGTCAGTTTCAGCGGCAGTGTCAGTTTCAGCGGCAGTGTGAGCGTCAGCGGCAGTTTCGGCGGCAATGTCAGCGGCAGTGTCAGATTCAGCATCAGTGTCAGCTTCAGCGTCAGTTTCAGCGGCAGTGTCAGCGGCAGTGTCAGTTTCAGCATCAGTGTCAGCTTCAGCGGCAGCATCAGTGTCAGCTTCAGCGGCAGCATCAGTGTCAGCTTCAGCGGCAGCATCAGTGTCAGCTTCAGCGGCAGTTTCAGCATCAGTGTCAGCTTCAGCGGCAGTTTCAGTGTCAGCGGCAGCGTCAGCATCAGTGTCAGCGGCAGCGTCAGTGTCAGCGGCAGCGTCATCATCAGTGTCAGCTTCAGCGGCAGCATCAGATTCAGCGTCAGCAGCAGCGTCAGCATTAGTGTCAGTTTCAGCGTCAGTGTCAGTTTCAACGGCAGCGGCAGTTTCAGCGACAATGTCAGTTTCAGCATCAGCGGCAGCGTCAGTGTCAGCATCGGTGTCAGTTTCAGCGTCAGCATCAGTGTCAGCATCGGTGTCAGCGGCAGCGTCAGTTTCAATGTCAGTTTCAGTGTCAGCGGCAGCGTCAGCATCAGTGTCAGCGGCAGCGTCAGCATCAGTGTCAGCGGCAGTTTCAGCGTCAGCAGCAGCGTCAGCATTAGTGTCAGTTTCAGCGTCAGTGTCAGTTTCAACGGCAGCGGCAGTTTCAGCGTCAGTTTCAGCGACAATGTCAGTTTCAGCGTCAGTTTCAGCATCAGCGGCAGCGGCAGTTTCAGCGGCAGCGTCAGTGTCAGCATCGGTGTCAGTTTCAGCGTCAGTTTCAATGTCAGTTTCAGTGTCAGCGGCAGTTTCAGCGGCAGTGTCAGTTTCAACGGCAGTTTCAGCATCAGCGGCAGCGGCAGTTTCAGCGGCAGCGTCAGTGTCAGCATCGGTGTCAGCGGCAGCGTCAGTTTCAATGTCAGTTTCAGTGTCAGCGGCAGTTTCAGCGGCAGTGTCAGTTTCAACGGCAGTGTCAGCGTCAGTTTCAGCGTCAGCAGCAGCGTCAGCATTAGTGTCAGTTTCAGCGTCAGTTTCAGTGTCAGCGGCAGTTTCAGCGGCAGTGTCAGTTTCAGCGGCAGTTTCAGCAGCAGTGTCAGCGTCAGTGTCAGCGTCAGTTTCAGCATCAGCGGCAGTGTCAGCTTCAGCATCAGTGTCAGCTTCAGCGGCAGCATCAGTGTCAGCTTCAGCATTAGTGTCAGTTTCAGCGGCAGTGTCAGTTTCAACGGCAGTGTCAGTGTCAGCGTCAGCATTAGTGTCAGCTTCAGCGGCAGTTTCAGTGTCAGCGGCAGTGTCAGTTTCAGCGGCAGTGTCGGCGGCAGTGTCAGCATTAGTGTCAGCTTCAGCGGCAGTGTCAGTTTCAGCGGCAGTGTCAGTTTCAGCGGCAGTTTCAGCGGCAGCGGCAGTTTCAGCGGCAGCGGCAGTTTCAGCGGCAGTTTCAGCATCAGTGTCAGCTTCAGCGGCAGTTTCAGCGGCAGCGTCAGTTTCAGTGTCAGTTTCAGCGGCAGTGTCGGCGGCAGTTTCAGCATCAGCGGCAGTTTCAGCGGCAGTGTCAGTTTCAGCGGCAGTTTCAGCATCAGCGGCAGTTTCAGCATCAGCGGCAGTTTCAGCGGCAGTGTCAGTTTCAGCGGCAGCGTCAGCATCAGTGTCAGCTTCAGCGGCAGTTTCAGCATCAGCGGCAGTTTCAGCGGCAGTGTCAGTTTCAGCGGCAGCTTCAGTTTCAGCGGCAGCTTCAGTTTCAGCGGCAGTGTCGGCGGCAGTTTCAGCGGCAGTGTCGGCGGCAGTTTCAGCAGCAGTGTCAGCGACAGTTTCAGCATCAGCGGCAGTGTCGGCGGCAGTTTCAGCAGCAGTGTCAGCGACAGTTTCAGCATCAGCGTCAGTTTCAGCGGCAGTGTCAGCGGCAGTTTCAGCATCAGTGTCAGTTTCAGCGGCAGCATCAGTGTCAGTTTCAGCATCAGTGTCAGTTTCAGCGGCAGTTTCAGCGGCAGTGTCAGTTTCAGCGGCAGTGTCAGTTTCAGCAGCAGCATCAGTGTCAGCGTCAGTTTCAGCGTCAGTGGCAGTGTCAGCGGCAGTGTCAGTTTCAGCGTCAGTGTCAGTTTCAACGGCAGCGGCAGTTTCAGCGACAATGTCAGTTTCAGCATCAGCGGCAGCGTCAGTGTCAGCATCGGTGTCAGTTTCAGCGTCAGCATCAGTGTCAGCATCGGTGTCAGCGGCAGCGTCAGTTTCAATGTCAGTTTCAGTGTCAGCGGCAGCGTCAGCATCAGTGTCAGCGGCAGCGTCAGCATCAGTGTCAGCGGCAGTTTCAGCGTCAGCAGCAGCGTCAGCATTAGTGTCAGTTTCAGCGTCAGTGTCAGTTTCAACGGCAGCGGCAGTTTCAGCGTCAGTTTCAGCGACAATGTCAGTTTCAGCGTCAGTTTCAGCATCAGCGGCAGCGGCAGTTTCAGCGGCAGCGTCAGTGTCAGCATCGGTGTCAGTTTCAGCGTCAGTTTCAATGTCAGTTTCAGTGTCAGCGGCAGTTTCAGCGGCAGTGTCAGTTTCAACGGCAGTTTCAGCATCAGCGGCAGCGGCAGTTTCAGCGGCAGCGTCAGTGTCAGCATCGGTGTCAGCGGCAGCGTCAGTTTCAATGTCAGTTTCAGTGTCAGCGGCAGTTTCAGCGGCAGTGTCAGTTTCAACGGCAGTGTCAGCGTCAGTTTCAGCGTCAGCAGCAGCGTCAGCATTAGTGTCAGTTTCAGCGTCAGTTTCAGTGTCAGCGGCAGTTTCAGCGGCAGTGTCAGTTTCAGCGGCAGTTTCAGCAGCAGTGTCAGCGTCAGTGTCAGCGTCAGTTTCAGCATCAGCGGCAGTGTCAGCTTCAGCATCAGTGTCAGCTTCAGCGGCAGCATCAGTGTCAGCTTCAGCATTAGTGTCAGTTTCAGCGGCAGTGTCAGTTTCAACGGCAGTGTCAGTGTCAGCGTCAGCATTAGTGTCAGCTTCAGCGGCAGTTTCAGTGTCAGCGGCAGTGTCAGTTTCAGCGGCAGTGTCGGCGGCAGTGTCAGCATTAGTGTCAGCTTCAGCGGCAGTGTCAGTTTCAGCGGCAGTGTCAGTTTCAGCGGCAGTTTCAGCGGCAGCGGCAGTTTCAGCGGCAGCGGCAGTTTCAGCGGCAGTTTCAGCATCAGTGTCAGCTTCAGCGGCAGTTTCAGCGGCAGCGTCAGTTTCAGTGTCAGTTTCAGCGGCAGTGTCGGCGGCAGTTTCAGCATCAGCGGCAGTTTCAGCGGCAGTGTCAGTTTCAGCGGCAGTTTCAGCATCAGCGGCAGTTTCAGCATCAGCGGCAGTTTCAGCGGCAGTGTCAGTTTCAGCGGCAGCGTCAGCATCAGTGTCAGCTTCAGCGGCAGTTTCAGCATCAGCGGCAGTTTCAGCGGCAGTGTCAGTTTCAGCGGCAGCTTCAGTTTCAGCGGCAGCTTCAGTTTCAGCGGCAGTGTCGGCGGCAGTTTCAGCGGCAGTGTCGGCGGCAGTTTCAGCAGCAGTGTCAGCGACAGTTTCAGCATCAGCGGCAGTGTCGGCGGCAGTTTCAGCAGCAGTGTCAGCGACAGTTTCAGCATCAGCGTCAGTTTCAGCGGCAGTGTCAGCGGCAGTTTCAGCATCAGTGTCAGTTTCAGCGGCAGCATCAGTGTCAGTTTCAGCATCAGTGTCAGTTTCAGCGGCAGTTTCAGCGGCAGTGTCAGTTTCAGCGGCAGTGTCAGTTTCAGCAGCAGCATCAGTGTCAGCGTCAGTTTCAGCGTCAGTGGCAGTGTCAGCGGCAGTGTCAGTTTCAGCGGCAGTGTCAGTTTCAGCGGCAGTGTCAGTTTCAGCGTCAGCTTCAGTACCAGCGGCAGTGGCAGTATCAGTATTAATGTCAGTTTCAGCATCAGTATCTGTGATTTCCGTTTGTGTCAGTGTCTGCATCAGTTTCAGCGTATGTCAGTTTCAGATTCAGCATCAGTGTCTGTGATGCTGACCTGGTTTCATAAAAATATGCTATTAAACATTTTAAAAATTTAGGCTACTGTCCTTAAGTCGTTTCTACATTAAGTTGGAGATTAAATGTGAAATTAGTACAAAACCTAAAATCTTTACTGTTAGGTGCAATTAAATATTTTTCTTTTACTGATTGACAGCACTAATACACATATGATAATGGATGTATTTCCTGACACCAACCTCTCTGCTCCTCATCTCTCATTCTGCATGTTCCTGCCTCACTCATGTCTTCTCTCTCCTCTTTTACACACTCCATCTGTCCAGCTCTCGACACGAAACATAGCAGAACACCACATATATCAGTCAGCTCCACGTGAGCAACTAACATAACATTACAAGAGCTCCACACATAAAGCTGCGCAGTATTACACGTGAAAACATATTAGATATAATGATCGAGGATAATAACGTCACTGGGACCGTTTTATAAAGCATAAACCCATCCGTGCACGTTTGATGGCGTTAAATACGCATAATTATTCCGATCAGAAACACAAACCTGTTCTCGACAGATCCCGGCTGCTGGCGCAGGCCTGATGACGTCACGCCACCGACACCTTTAAACCAAAGCAGTGCAATGCCGCCAATCTATTTACAATGCTCGATTATGATGAAGAAATTAGTAGATTCAGATAAATGGAGTAGATGAGATGAGATAAGATGGAGTAGATTCAGACAAATAAATCAGGATATATGTCAAAAATGGGCAATTTATAAGAAAAGTTTCCAGATTTTCGCCACACTTGAAGAAAAAAAGAAAGAAAAACATTTAAACAAACCATCCAAGTCTATTGGAGCGCATTATCAACTACCACAACCCTCTATACACTTTTAACAGGGTGGCAGTGTTTATGCACCTCACTACTAGTGGCAGTCTTGTTGGGACTGCAAATGTCAGCAACTTCAACAAGACGACAACTATAAGAGTGAAATGTACTATTAGGAGAGCTGAAAGGATCATTGTGTGCGCCTGCCCAATCTTCAGGACTTGAACAACTCCAGAGTGAAGAAACGGGCTGGAGACATCATCACAGACCTGTCTCCAACTGACCAAACACCACCTGTGTTTAATAATTCACTCTCAGTACGAGAGAGAAAGACAGACCGAGAGACACACACACACACACATAGAAAGACAGAGAGAGAGAGACACAGAGAGAAAGACAGACACACACAGTGAAAGACGGAGAGAGAGACAGACACAGAAAGACAGAGAGAGAGAGAGAGACAGACACACAGAGAAAGAGAGGGAGATAGAGAGTAAGAGAGGCATTAACAGATGTATATCTGATTATATTCCAGATGTATACCAAATTATTATTATTCTTTGTCTTAATTGTTCTTTCTGTTCTCATGTCATTTTATCTATCTATCTAAAATGTACAAATGCTCCTGAGAAACACGATATGTTCCTTGTGTTTGTGCTCACCTGGTGAATAAAGGCCAGTCTGATCGTACGTCTTGCACTTGAGTGGTGTTGAGCAGCAGAGCAGGAAACACCGCGAGTGTCTTTTCAGCACTGTGTTTGACCACCAGTGTATGTGGAAGATGCTTATAAGCAAAAGGAAGTGGCACACAGAGCTTCAGAGGAAGGAGAAGATGCTGATCAGAAGCTCACTTCAGCAGACTGAACTGCTTGAGTAGCATCTGACGCCAGGCCCTGCTGGAGCATCTTCTGTCGCTGCCCTCAAATGATACAGCAGTGAAAACAACTCTCATTTATTTTTTGACATAAACATCTTATTGAAATGAAGAACAAACAATAAACTTCAAAGTGAAAGTATTTATTATGCATTTCTTTTTGGACACAATTTAAAGTGATAGAAGCACATAAAATCTCTGAAGTCTACTGGGTTATACAGTCCAAACGTGGCTTTCACCTGTAGGATGGATTAAATTAGGCTTGTGCACCAGCTGCAGTGTCATTGAGGGAGGGGAGGGAAGGGGCTGCCTTTGTCTCCAATGCATAATGAATCTTACTTTAACGCCACAGAGGAAATGAGATTATAGAATTCTGTAAAAAGACATAATTCCTTTCTACAGGTAATTTTGCTTCCAAATTTGAGATGCATGACAATTTATATAATGGATAAAAGTAACAAGTTGGCTTTTATTGTAGGTCAAACCATTTCATTATTAGACAAATTATGTCACTCTCCAAATTCTGATAGGCTACCACAAAATGTTATTTTACTATTAACATTAACAATAACTTTCTGATGGAACTCATACATTCATTCACACTTCTGATATTTATATATATTAATAATAGAAGTATAGTTCCACATCTAAATATAACACTAATAGAATTGAACAACAAATATAACAACAAACATCACACCTGTAATGAGAATATTTACAGGGACAAAACAGCGGAGGTGTAAAATTTGAAGTGAAAAAATAAAATATTTGATGATGTTAAAATGTAGAAAACGTCTGACAGGAAGTAATGATTGTTGAGTATCATAACAACACTTCATAGCCATACATGATCCTTTACGCCCACTGGCTTCTCAAGAGAAAGACAAGTGTGTACCTGAAAAACATTTGTGATGTGTTCATGAAATAATCTCTTCTTCTACACTGTTTCTGAAGTGCTTGTACCCCAGATGGATTGAAACGTTGTACTGTAAGCACTTCTTGTATTATTGCCCCCCCCTTCCGATGAATCATTATATGCATTCCTCATTTGTAAATCGCTTTGAACTAAATCTAAAAGGAACAGTAAATAAGTGAATTGGTTAAAGTAGTCTAGTGTACTTCCCCAATCCAAGCACACCTAGGTTTCTCACCAATATGTTTTCTGATGGCCACAAAAAAATCTTCCCACATAAAAGGGATAAAAACAGGATTGACTGTGAGTCACTCAGATGCCTGAACATACACTTTCACATCACATTCTACCTCAATAACTATAGGCATA
The DNA here is from genome assembly GCA_037043235.1 of Rhodeus uyekii. NCBI lineage: Eukaryota > Metazoa > Chordata > Actinopteri > Cypriniformes > Acheilognathidae > Rhodeus > Rhodeus uyekii. The sequence goes on along the minus strand of JAWRVZ010000101.1, from coordinate 2,403,101 downwards.
TGTCTTCTTTCCATGATTTTTGCAAATAAGAACAAATTAGGAATTCTTTAGGTCCCTCCTTTTCTTAGACCCTTTTCATCCACACAGTAAAATTAGTTGACTGGCTAAGCTTATAATAGGACACTAATCATAATAGAACTATTTCTTTAATGATCCCATTGAAAGTGTTTTCAATTCTTCATTGAATAACTATAATGACCAACATTACACTTTAAAGATATGATAGAGGAGATAAGAATGAATGACAGGTTTATCTTGGCATGATTTGACCAATGCCACCATGTGAAAAAAAGTACTAATTTAGAATATTACCTTAAAGCAGCCCTAAAAATCCTGTGGCATTTCACAGAAATACTCTTGGTCCTCCCTTAATATTCCTGTTTGAATTTCTAAAAATGCTTTTTGGTGGATATTCTGTGCTAGAAATTGTCTTAAAGGTAGAGCTGCATGATTAATTGTTAAAAGATTTTGCCATCTCATTCCTAAACGACAATGATTCGCCTGTGTCTATTAAACCTTCATTTGACAAAATCCCAGCAGAACATTCAGATCAGTGTTGGCTCTGCCACGGAGCCAGAGAGAGCAGTCGTCATGCACAGGTATGAAACAGAATTTGCATCCCATCAATATCACTATTTGTGTTACAAATATTCATACTATTACAAAACTACTGGAAGAAAAGTTTATAGTTTGGATAGAACAATCCGTCTACAGTAGCGATCAAAATAGAGCAAATCGCTTTTTGAAAGTATCTTGGCCCTTCAAGTAGCGATTGCATCGATTCGTTACGCCAGTAGGTGGCAACACATGACTGTTAAAATCTGTTTATCATTTAATCATTTATTGGAGATAAATTGTACTGATTGTGCGTCAGTATATTCGGTCCATGCATTCTACATTACATTACATTACATTCTGCCACATTCGGTCTCGTCATTTCCTGGTTTTGTGGCAGAGCTCTTACACTACCATAATGTGTGTGTGCGCACGGCTCTGAGTGTGAGTCGCGTGCACGCTTGTCTGTGTAACGTCTTGTGTGCAGGTTATAGTGTCCAATCCCCAGGCAGTCTTGTCTAGTTTTGGTTTGTGTCGGGGTTCGGACATTCATGACCCGTGTGTTCGTCCTTGTCATGAGCGCGTGAGTCGAGTGGTTCCTCGTTTTCGTGCGCTCTATGTTTTGTGAGTGGGGGCGGTTCAAGCTCTGCTCGAGCCGCGTTCTCTCGGGTCTGTGTGCAGTGTTGTGAGCATGTGGTTTGTTTATATCAGCCGTGTGCTTTCATGTTGTGTTTTCGTGTCGCGCGCAGTTTGGTTTTCACCAGCTGGGCGCTGTCTGTGTGTTTTTGTGCACATGCAGCGATGCACATCCGCATTGGCTGCATGTTCATGTCTCGTCAATGTCTAACCCTCCCACCTTGTTTCTCTGCTTAACTAACAGCTGTTCCCAATCAATTACCGATCCTCCCGTGAGTATTTATTCTCCGTGTCTGCTGTCTTGTGCTGGTTTCTCGTCGTTGTATGGTTGTGTGTTTCTTGTGTCAAGTCAAGCCAAGTTCGTGTTCTAGTCTTGTTTTTCCCCCTCGGGGTGGTTTTTGTTATATATATTTTTTTGCTTTGTTATAATAAAGTCCCCACTCATCTGCACCATTGAGTCCTCGAATCCCCTTCCTCAAACGTGACAAATGTTAATAAAACAACAAAATACAGCTTTAACAAAGCTTCGTTTTATACTTAATTTCTAGAGTAAACACAATAATGTTACTTTACATTTATTTTGTAACTGAATTTTTGAACTCTATTGGTTAGGCTAGTTTTTGCTCTGGTTTCGAAATACTCAAAATAAGATTTAAGTTATAAATTAAAAGCAAAGTTACACCCCTGCTTGTTTTTTTTCTGGTTTGTTTTTTTGCTGATACGAAAAATTATCCAATTCATGATTCAAAACCCACAAATGATCCAAACTGTGAGTTTCTCTACTAATCCACTAATAATAAAACATTTATGAGTTGAATCCAATTGTTTTAACTCATTCTAATTAAACATTTTAAATAGACTGAAGCAATAAACATTTTGTCAGAAACTATTGTGAATATTTGGTAAGTTATTTTGTTTAGTTGCCTATCCAGAATCGAATCGTGATCTCTATTTGAAACCGAAAAATTGATCTACAGTTGTGCAGCTCAACGTCAAGCTGATCTTTGCTCAGTTCCTCAACTTTGGGCAAGCAATTTTTAAATGTTTCCCTAGATTTCCATATCGACTGAAAGTCTTCCCGCAGGAAGGGCAGAGGTACGGCTTCTCTCCAGTGTGCACTCGCTCATGAATTTTCAAAGCTCCTGACTGAGTGAAACTCTTTTCACAATGCGAACACTTGTAAGGTTTTTCTCCAGTATGGATTCGCTCATGCACTTTTAATTCACCGGGTCTAGTAAAAGTACTTCCACAGTCCAAGCACACGTAGGGTTTCTCACCAATGTGTGTTTTCTGGTGGTCTTTAAACCCGTTAAGCCACAAAAAACTCTTTCCACAATAAGAGCACACATAACGCCTCTCATCTTCATGAATCCTCATGTGTGTTTTTAAGTGAACGGCCAAAAAAAACTTCTTATCACAGCGGTCACAGCTGAACGGTCTTTCTCCAGTGTGAGACAGCAGGTGAGTTTTGAGATTTCCAGCTTCTGAAAATCTCCTTCCGCACTCGGAGCACTGGTGTAACTTCTCTCCAGAATGAACCTTCATGTGCCTTTTCAGGCTTCTTTGATGAGTGAAACTCTTCCCACACAACATGCATGCGAAAAGCTTCTCTCCAGAATGAATTTTGGTGTGTTCCTTAAGACCTTCCTTCTGCGTGAAACTCTTTCCGCACTGAGGGCAGGTGAAAGGCCTCTCTCCAGAGTGAATTCGCTTGTGCCTCTTTAGGTCTCCTGAACTTGTGAAACACTTTTCGCACAGAGAGCATGTGAACGGCTTCTCTCCGGTGTGAATTCGTATGTGCCTCTTAAGGTCTTCTTGACGTGCAAAACTCCATCCACACTGAGGGCATGTGAAAGGCTTCTCTCCAGAGTGGATTTTGAAGTGATCCTTAAGGCTTCCTTTGCATGTGAAACTCTTTCCACACTGAGGGCATGTGTACGGCCTCTCACCTGTGTGAATTATCATGTGAATCTTCAGATGACCTTTGCGTGTGAAACTCTTTCCACACTGAAAGCAAGTAAAAGAGTTTTTTGCTTCTGTTCTCTGAAATGTTTTCTGTGAAAGATTATTATCATTCTGTGACCAACTACAAGATTGTTCTTCATTTATGAAATGATGAGGTTCCTCATATAGATCTTTCTCCTTCACTTCATTGAGTTCTTGATGTTCCTCTTTCACATCTATCAGACCTAAAACATGTTTAATTGTCCAAATCAATTCAAGAATGACCAATTGAAATGCAGTCTAACTTTTCCCAGCAAAACAGGGAACATTCTCTGAACTTTAGCAAACCTTGTGGTGTTCGATCAAAGTTATGTAGAAATGGTCTTTCAGTAATGTTAACAGAATGTTTGTAAAAAGTTATCTGGTCTTTAATAACTTTCTCAAAACGTTAGCACAAAAACATTATTCATACATCGTTCATGGAACATTTTTCTCTAAAATTTTTTAGTTGGTCTGACCTTTGTATTTTATGTTTCTAAGCATTTTAGAATGATCAATCAAATGTAACAATCCAATAATGTTTGCAAAATCATGAATGCAAGATTCCCTTAAACCAAAAATTATTCATACTCATATTGCTCGAAAGATCATTGTGATATTGTCACATTGTGACAGCTACACAACTACTGCTTTGACACTTCAAAAAGTTAATTAAGAGATCGTAAAACTAATCAAAATACTTTCAGCGATTTAGACCAAGATTTATGTAGAGACTCAATCGCTTTATATGATGAACAGACTGAAATTAGGCTTTTATTCACATAGAAATATTGATCAGTCGGTTAGGGTTAAAAAGCTCAAACGTGATGGGTAACACAAGAATGAACCTCATTGGTTCTTGCTAAATCTTAAACGTTCTGCACAACACAAGAATGAACCTCATTGGTTCTTGCTGAAGTTCAAATGTGACGCGTAACACGAGAATGAACCTAATTGGTTCATCCTGAAGATCAAACGTGACGCGTAACACGAGAATGAACGTCATTGGTTCCCACTGAAGCTCAAACGTGATGTGTAACATGAGAATTAACCTCATTGGTTCTTACTGAAGCTCAAACGTGCTGTGTAACAGGAGAATGAACCACATTGGTTCTTGCTGAAGTTCAAATGTGATGTGTAACACGAGAATGAACCTCACTGGTTCTTGCTAAAGCTCAAACGTGATGCGTAACATGAGAATGAACGTCATTGGTTCTTGCGGAAGTTCAAACGTGACGCGTAACACGAGAATGAACCTCATTGGCTCTTGCTGAAGTTCAAACGTGACGCGTAACACGAGAATGAACCTCATTGGCTCTTGCTGAAGATCAAACATGACGCGTAACACGAGAATGAACCTAATTGGTTCTTGCTGAAGATCAAACGAGACGCGGAACACGAGAATGAACGTCACTGGTACTTGCTGAAGCTCAAACGTGATGCGTAACACGAGAATTAACCTCACTGGTACTTGCTGAAGCTCAAATGTGATGCGTAACACGAGAATGAGCCTCATTGGTTCCAGCTGAAGTTCAAATGTGATGCGTAACACGAGAATGAGCCTCATTGGTTCCAGCTGAAGATCAAATGTGATGTGTAACACGAGAATGAGCCTCATTGGTTCCAGCTGAAGCTCAAATGTGATGCGTAACACGAGAATGAGCCTCATTGGTTCCAGCTGAAGATCAAATGTGATGTGTAACACGAGAATGAGCCTCATTGGTTCCAGCTGAAGCTCAAATGTGATGCGTAACACGAGAATGAGCCTCATTGGTTCCAGCTGAAGTTCAAATGTGATGCGTAACACGAGAATGAGCCTCATTGGTTCCAGCTGAAGATCAAATGTGATGTGTAACACGAGAATGAGCCTCATTGGTTCCAGCTGAAGCTCAAACGTGATGCGTAACACGAGAATGAACCACATTGGCTCTTGCTGAAGATCAAATGTAATGGGTAACACGAGAATGAATCTCATTGGTTCTTGCTGAAGCTCAGACGTTCTGTGTAACACGAGAATGAGCCTCATTGGTTCCAGCTGAAGCTCAAACGTGATGCGTAACACGAGAATGAACCACATTGGCTCTTGCTGAAGATCAAATGTAATGGGTAACACGAGAATGAATCTCATTGGTTCTTGCTGAAGCTCAGACGTTCTGTGTAACACGAGAATGAGCCTCATTGGTTCCAGCTGAAGATCAAACGTAATGCGTAACACGAGAATGAACATCATTGGCTCTTGCTGAAGCTCAAACGTAATGAGTAACACGAGAATGAACCTAATTGGTTCTTGCTGAAGCTCAAACGTGATGCGTAACACGAGAATGAACGTCATTGGTTCTTGCTGAAGCTCAAACGTGATGCGTAACATGAGAATGAACCTCATTGGTTCCAGCTGAAGTTCAAATGTGATGCGTAACACGAGAATGAGCCTCATTGGTTCCAGCTGAAGATCAAATGTGATGTGTAACACGAGAATGAGTCTCATTGGTTCCAGCTGAAGCTCAAATGTGATGCGTAACACGAGAATGAATCTCATTGGTTCTTGCTGAAGCTCAAACGTGATGCGTAACACGAGAATGAACATCATTGGTTCCAGCTGAAGATCAAACGTGATGCGTAACACGAGAATGAACCTCATTGGTTCTTGCTGAAGATCAAACGTGATGCGTAACACGAGAATTAACCTAATTGGTTCTTCCTGAAGATCAAACGTGACGCGTAACACGAGAATTAACGTCATTGGTTCTTGCTGAAGCTCAAACGTGATGTGTAACACGAGAATGAACCTAATTGGTTCTTCCTGAAGCTCAAACGTGATGCGTAACACGAGAATGAACCACATTGGTTCTTGCTGAAGTTCAAATGTGATGTGTAACACGAGAATGAACCTCATTGGTTCCAGCTGAAGATCAAACGTGATGCGTAACACGAGAATTAACCTCATTGGTTCCCACTGAAGCTCAAACGTGATGCGTAACATGAGAATGAACCTCATTGGTTCCAGCTGAAGATCAAACGTGATGCGTAACACGAGAATGAACCTAATTGGTTCTTGCTGAAGATCAAACGAGACGCGGAACACGAGAATGAACGTCATTGGTACTTGCTGAAGCTCAAACGTGATGCGTAACACGAGAATTAACCTCACTGGTACTTGCTGAAGCTCAAATGTGATGCGTAACACGAGAATGAACCTCATTGGTTCCAGCTGAAGTTCAAACGTGATGCGTAACACGAGAATGAACCTCATTGGCTCTTGCTGAAGCTCAAATGTGATGCGTAACACGAGAATGAACCTCACTGGTTCTTGCTGAAGATCAAACATGACGCGTAACACGAGAATGAACCTAATTGGTTCCCGCTGAATTTCAAACGAGACGCGGAACACGAGAATGAACGTCACTGGTACTTGCTGAAGCTCAAACATGATGCGTAACACGAGAATGAACCTCATTGGTTCCTGCCGAAGATCAAACGTGATGCGTAACATGAGAATGAACCTCATTGGTTCCAGCTGAAGTTCAAATGTGATGCGTAACACGAGAATGAACCACATTGGCTCTTGCTGAAGATCAAACGTAATGCGTAACACGAGAATGAACCTAATTGGTTCTTCCTGAAGATCAAACGTGACACGTAACACGAGAATTAACCTAATTGGTTCTTGCTGAAGCTCAAACGTGACGCGTAACACGAGAATGAAAGTCATTGGTTCTTGCTGAAGATCAAACGTGATGCGTAACACGAGAATTAACCTAATTGGTTCTTGCTGAAGCTCAAACGTGATGCGTAACACGAGAATGAACGTCATTGGTACTTGCTGAAGATCAAACGTGATGCGTAACACGAGAATTAACCTAATTGGTTCTTGCTGAAGATCAAACGTGATGCGTAACACGAGAATGAACGTCATTGGTTCTTGCTGAAGCTCAAACGTGACGCGTAACATGAGAATGAACCTCATTGGTTCCAGCTGAAGATCAAACGTGATGCGTAACACGAGAATGAACCTCATTGGTTCCAGCTGAAGATCAAACGTGATGCGTAACACGAGAATGAACGTCATTGGTTCTTGCTGAAGCTCAAACGTGATGCGTAACACGAGAATGAACCACATTGGTTCTTGCTAAAGCTCAAACGTGATGCGTAACACGAGAATGAACCTAATTGGTTCTTGCTGAAGTTCAAATGTGATGTGTAACACGAGAATGAACCTAATTGGTTCTTGCTGAAGTTCAAATGTGATGTGTAACACGAGAATGAACGTCATTGGTTCTTGCTGAAGTTCAAACGTGATGCGTAACATGAGAATGAACGTCATTGGTTCTTGCTGAAGCTCAAACGTGACGCGTAACATGAGAATGAACCTCATTGGTTCCAGCTGAAGATCAAACGTGATGCGTAACACGAGAATGAACGTCATTGGTTCTTGCTGAAGCTCAAACGTGATGCGTAACACGAGAATGAACCTAATTGGTTCTTGCTGAAGTTCAAATGTGATGTGTAACACGAGAATGAACCTAATTGGTTCTTGCTGAAGTTCAAATGTGATGTGTAACACGAGAATGAACGTCATTGGTTCTTGCTGAAGTTCAAACGTGATGCGTAACATGAGAATGAACGTCATTGGTTCTTGCGGAAGTTCAAACGTGACGCGTAACACGAGAATGAACGTCATTGGTTCTTGCTGAAGCTCAAACGTGATGCGTAACATGAGAATGAACCTCATTGGTTCCAGCTGAAGATCAAGCGTGATGCGCAACACGAGAATTAACCTCATTGGTTCCCGCTGAAGCTCAAACGTGACGCGTAACACGAGAATGAACGTCATTGGTTCTTGCTGAAGCTCAAACGTGCTACGTAACATGAGAATGAACCTCATTGGTTCCAGCTGAAGATCAAGCGTGATGTGCAACACGAGAATGAACCTCACTGGTTCTTGTATGTCAAACATAAATGCTTGAACTTTTGTTTAGGAGCTATAGTTATAGTTTAAGGATATAAACGCTCAGAAATAATCACCACAGCAAATCAAGACTTCGCCATCAGGATGTGTGGGACAGAGTCTTTTATAGCCTGCTTAATAATAAACAGCTAGTGTGGTAATCAGTTCAATGTACAGGCTTCTGGGAGATGTAGTGTGAGTCAGTGTAAGTTGATCAATGTTTGTATGTGAATAAAGCCTAAATTCAGTCTGATCATCATATAAAGCCAATTAATCTCTTCATAAATATTTGGACTGAAGTGCTTAATTCATGAAATAGTTTTACGATCTCTTTGTGAACTTTTTGAAGCTTCAAAGTTTTTTAGCTGTCAATGGAGGGACAGAAATCTATCAGATTTCATCAGAAATATCTACATTAATGTTGTGAAGATGAAAGAAAGTTTTACAGATTTGTATCTACACGAGGGGCAGTAAATGACTTACATTTACATTCATGTATTTGGCAGATGCTTTTATACAAAGCAACTTACATTGCATTCAAGAAACACATTGACATTCTAATCGAAATGATGACAACATTTTTATTTTTGGGACTAACTTTTTTTTCCATAACCAAGAAGAATGTTTTCAGAACACTTAAATTTGTTGTTTTGAACGTTCAAAGAATATTCAGAAATAAAGTTTTCATTACTTAATGGGAACATCAGTAAAACATGTTTTTTTTTAGCAGGGTTAATGCCACCTGATGTGTTATGATAATTTGTAAATTATTTTCACTAAAACCGTTTAATTTTTACAGCTCCTATAAACATAATCATACATCTGATAAAAATAGACATGTGACAGCTTTTGCTTAGATCACTGTTATTCTTGCTTTCGCCTTTTGTGAATTGAGTTTTGACCGTCTACTGTGTTTGTTTCAGACCTGCTACAAGCGAAAGAAGAAAGTCAAGCGAATGACACGGAGAAGAAATATCTTTGTCAGGAAGCTGACGTTTTCAGAAGTGGGGATAAATCTTATAGTTGCTCAGAGTTGAAAAAGAGTCTCTCACAAGAAACGACGCCGAGAACAGAAGCCAACAGTTGTTTCGTCTGCCCTGAGTGTGGGAAGAGTTTCACACATAAAGGACACTTCAATGAACACGTCAAAATTCACTCCGGAGTGAAGCCTTTCACCTGGTTCCCACTGAAGCTCAAACGTGATGTGTAACATGAGAATTAACCTCATTGGTTCCCACTGAAGCTCAAACGTGACGTGTAACATGAGAATGAACCACATTGGTTCTTGCTGAAGTTCAAATGTGATGTGTAACACGAGAATGAACCTCACTGGTTCTTGCTAAAGCTGAAACGTAATGCGTAACATGAGAATGAACGTCATTGGTTCTTGCGGAAGTTCAAACGTGACGCGTAACACGAGAATGAACCTCATTGGTTCCAGCTGAAGTTCAAATGTGATGCGTAACACGAGAATGAACCACATTGGCTCTTGCTGAAGATCAAACGTAATGCGTAACACGAGAATGAACCTAATTGGTTCCAGCTGAAGTTCAAATGTGATGCGTAACACGAGAATTAACCTCATTGGCTCTTGCTGAAGATCAAACGTAATGCGTAACACGAGAATGAACCTAATTGGTTCTTGCTGAAGATCAAACGTGACGCGTAACACGAGAATGAACCTAATTGGTTCTTTCTGAAGATCAAACGTGACGCGTAACACGAGAATGAACCTCATTGGTTCTTGCTGAAGTTCAAACGTAATGCGTAACACGAGAATGAACCTAATTGGTTCTTGCTGAAGCTCAAACGTGATGCGTAACACGAGAATAAACCACATTGGTTCTTGCTGAAGTTCAAATGTGATGTGTAACACGAGAATGAACCTCACTGGTTCTTGCGGAAGTTCAAACGTGACGCGTAACACGAGAATTAACCTCACTTTTTCTTGCTGAAGCTCAAACGTGCTACGTAACATGAGAATGAACCTCATTGGTTCCAGCTGAAGATCAAACGTGATGCGTAACATGAGAATTAACCTCATTGGTTCCCGCTGAAGTTCAAACGTGACGCGTAACACAAGAATGAACCTCATTGGCTCTTGCTGAAGCTCAAATGTGATGTGCAACACGAGAATGAACCTAATTGGTTCTTGCTGAAGATCAAACAAGACGCGGAACACGAGAATGAACGTCACTGGTACTTGCTGAAGCTCAAACGTGATGCGTAACACGAGAATTAACCTCATTGGTTCTTGCTGAAGATCAAATGTAATGGGTAACACGAGAATGAATCTCATTGGTACTTGCTGAAGCTCAAACGTGATGCGTAACACGAGAATTAACCTAATTGGTTCTTGCTGAAGATCAAACGTGACGCGTAACACGAGAATGAACGTCATTGGTTCTTGCTGAAGCTCAAACGTGATGCGTAACATGAGAATGAACCTCATTGGTTCCAGCTGAAGATCAAACAAGCTACGTAACATGAGAATGAACCTCATTGGCTCTTGCTGAAGATCAAACGTAATGCGTAACACGAGAATGAACCTAATTGGTTCTTGCTGAAGATCAAACGTGACGCGTAACACGAGAATGAACGTCATTGGTTCTTGCTGAAGCTCAAACGTGATGCGTAACATGAGAATGAACCTCATTGGTTCCAGCTGAAGATCAAACAAGCTACGTAACATGAGAATGAACCTCATTGGTTCCAGCTGAAGTTCAAACGTGCTGCATAACACGAGAATGAACCTCATTGGCTCTTGCTGAAGATCAAACGTGATGCGTAACACGAGAATGAACGTCACTGGTTCTTGCTGAAGTTCAAACGTGATGCGTAACACGAGAATTAACCTAATTGGTTCTTGCTGAAGATCAAACGTGACGCGTAACACGAGAATGAACATCATTGGTTCTTGCTGAAGTTCAAACGTAATGCGTAACACGAGAATGAACGTCATTGGCTCTTGCTGAAGCTCAAACGTGACGCGTAACACGAGAATGAACCACATTGGTTCTTGCTAAAGCTCAAACGTGATGCGTAACATGAGAATGAACATCATTGGTTCTTGCGGAAGTTCAAACGTGACACGTAACACGAGAATGAACGTCATTGGTTCTTGCTGAAGCTCAAATGTGATGCGCAACACGAGAATTAACCTCATTGGTTCCCGCTGAAGCTCAAACAAGATGTGCAACACGAGAATGAACCTCACTGGTTCTTGTATGTCAAACATAAATGCTTTTTTTTTTTTAGGAGCTATAGTTATAGTTTAAGAATATAAAATAATCAGAAATAATCACCACAGCAAATCAAGACTTCGCCATCAGGATGTGTGGGACAGAGTCTTTTATAGCCTGCTTAATAATAAACAGCTAGTGTGGTAATCAGTTCAATGTACAGGCTTCTGGGAGATGTAGTGTGAGTCAGTGTAAGTTGATCAATGTAAGTTGATCAATGTTTGTATGTGAATAAAGCCTAAATTCAGTCTGATCATCATATAAAGCCAATTAATCTCTTCATAAATATTTGGACTGAAGTGCTCAATTCATGAAATAGTTTTACGATCTCTTTGTGAACTTTTTGAAGCTTCAAAGTTTTTTAGCTGTCAATGGAGGGACAGAAATCTATCAGATTTCATCAGAAATATCTACATTAATGTTGTGAAGATGAAAGAAAGTTTTACAGATTTGTATCTACACGAGGGGCAGTAAATGACTTACATTTACATTCATGTATTTGGCAGATGCTTTTATACAAAGCAACTTACATTGCATTCAAGAAACACATTGACATTCTAATCGAAATGATGACAACATTTTTATTTTTGGGACTAACTTTTTTTTCCATAACCAAGAAGAATGTTTTCAGAACACTTACATTTGTTGTTTTGAACGTTCAAAGAATATTCAGAAATAAAGTTTTCATTACTTAATGGGAACATCAGTAAAACATGTTTTTTTTTAGCAGGGTTAATGCCACCTGATGTGTTATGATAATTTGTAAATTATTTTCACTAAAACCGTTTAATTTTTACAGCTCCTATAAACATAATCATACATCTGATAAAAATAGACATGTGACAGCTTTTGCTTAGATCACTGTTATTCTTGCTTTCGCCTTTTGTGAATTGAGTTTTGACCGTCTACTGTGTTTGTTTCAGACCTGCTACAAGCGAAAGAAGAAAGTCAAGCGAATGACACGGAGAAGAAATATCTTTGTCAGGAAGCTGACGTTTTCAGAAGTGGGGATAAATCTTATAGTTGCTCAGAGTTGAAAAAGAGTCTCTCACAAGAAACGACGCCGAGAACAGAAGCCAACAGTTGTTTCGTCTGCCCTGAGTGTGGGAAGAGTTTCACACATAAAGGACACTTCAATGAACACGTCAAAATTCACTCCGGAGTGAAGCCTTTCACCTGGTTCCCACTGAAGCTCAAACGTGATGTGTAACATGAGAATTAACCTCATTGGTTCCCACTGAAGCTCAAACGTGACGTGTAACATGAGAATGAACCACATTGGTTCTTGCTGAAGTTCAAATGTGATGTGTAACACGAGAATGAACCTCACTGGTTCTTGCTAAAGCTGAAACGTAATGCGTAACATGAGAATGAACGTCATTGGTTCTTGCGGAAGTTCAAACGTGACGCGTAACACGAGAATTAACCTCACTTTTTCTTGCTGAAGCTCAAACGTGCTACGTAACATGAGAATGAACCTCATTGGTTCCAGCTGAAGTTCAAATGTGATGCGTAACACGAGAATGAACCACATTGGCTCTTGCTGAAGATCAAACGTAATGCGTAACACGAGAATGAATCTCATTGGTTCTTGCTGAAGATCAAATGTAATGGGTAACACGAGAATGAATCTCATTGGTTCTTGCTGAAGCTCAAACGTTCTGCGTAACACGAGAATGAACCTCATTGGTTCCAGCTGAAGTTCAAATGTGATGCGTAACACGAGAATGAACCACATTGGCTCTTGCTGAAGATCAAACGTAATGCGTAACACGAGAATGAACCTAATTGGTTCCAGCTGAAGTTCAAATGTGATGCGTAACACGAGAATTAACCTCATTGGCTCTTGCTGAAGATCAAACGTAATGCGTAACACGAGAATGAACCTAATTGGTTCTTGCTGAAGATCAAACGTGACGCGTAACACGAGAATGAACCTAATTGGTTCTTTCTGAAGATCAAACGTGACGCGTAACACGAGAATGAACCTCATTGGTTCTTGCTGAAGTTCAAACGTAATGCGTAACACGAGAATGAACCTAATTGGTTCTTGCTGAAGCTCAAACGTGATGCGTAACACGAGAATAAACCACATTGGTTCTTGCTGAAGTTCAAATGTGATGTGTAACACGAGAATGAACCTCACTGGTTCTTGCTAAAGCTCAAACGTGCTGCGTAACACGAGAAGGAACGTCATTGGTACTTGCTGAAGATCAAACGTGATGCGTAACACGAGAATTAACCTAATTGGTTCTTGCTGAAGATCAAACGTGACGCGTAACACGAGAATTAACCTAATTGGTTCTTCCTGAAGATCAAACTTGACGCGTAACACGAGACTGAACGTCACTGGTTCCCACTGAAGCTCAATCGTGATGTGTAACATGAGAATGAACCACATTGGTTCTTGCTGAAGTTCAAATGTGATGTGTAACACGAGAATGAACCTCAGTGGTTCTTGCTAAAGCTGAAACGTAATGCGTAACATGAGAATGAACGTTCTTGCGGAAGTTCAAACGTGACGCGTAACACGAGAATTAACCTCACTTTTTCTTGCTGAAGCTCAAACGTGCTACGTAACATGAGAATGAACCTCATTGGTTCCAGCTGAAGATCAAACGTGATGCGTAACATGAGAATTAACCTCATTGGTTCCCGCTGAAGTTCAAACGTGACGCGTAACACAAGAATGAACCTCATTGGCTCTTGCTGAAGCTCAAATGTGATGTGCAACACGAGAATGAACCTAATTGGTTCTTGCTGAAGATCAAACAAGACGCGGAACACGAGAATGAACGTCACTGGTACTTGCTGAAGCTCAAACGTGATGCGTAACACGAGAATTAACCTCATTGGTTCTTGCTGAAGATCAAATGTAATGGGTAACACGAGAATGAATCTCATTGGTACTTGCTGAAGCTCAAACGTGATGCGTAACACGAGAATTAACCTAATTGGTTCTTGCTGAAGATCAAACGTGACGCGTAACACGAGAATGAACGTCATTGGTTCTTGCTGAAGCTCAAACGTGATGCGTAACATGAGAATGAACCTCATTGGTTCCAGCTGAAGATCAAACAAGCTACGTAACATGAGAATGAACCTCATTGGCTCTTGCTGAAGATCAAACGTAATGCGTAACACGAGAATGAACCTAATTGGTTCTTGCTGAAGATCAAACGTGACACGTAACACGAGAATGAACGTCATTGGTTCTTGCTGAAGCTCAAACGTGATGCGTAACATGAGAATGAACCTCATTGGTTCCAGCTGAAGATCAAACAAGCTACGTAACATGAGAATGAACCTCATTGGTTCCAGCTGAAGTTCAAACGTGCTGCATAACACGAGAATGAACCTCATTGGCTCTTGCTGAAGATCAAACGTGATGCGTAACACGAGAATGAACGTCACTGGTTCTTGCTGAAGTTCAAACGTGATGCGTAACACGAGAATTAACCTAATTGGTTCTTGCTGAAGATCAAACGTGACGCGTAACACGAGAATGAACATCATTGGTTCTTGCTGAAGTTCAAACGTAATGCGTAACACGAGAATGAACGTCATTGGCTCTTGCTGAAGCTCAAACGTGACGCGTAACACGAGAATGAACCACATTGGTTCTTGCTAAAGCTCAAACGTGATGCGTAACATGAGAATGAACATCATTGGTTCTTGCGGAAGTTCAAACGTGACACGTAACACGAGAATGAACGTCATTGGTTCTTGCTGAAGCTCAAATGTGATGCGCAACACGAGAATTAACCTCATTGGTTCCCGCTGAAGCTCAAACAAGATGTGCAACACGAGAATGAACCTCACTGGTTCTTGTATGTCAAACATAAATGCTTTTTTTTTTTTAGGAGCTATAGTTATAGTTTAAGAATATAAAATAATCAGAAATAATCACCACAGCAAATCAAGACTTCGCCATCAGGATGTGTGGGACAGAGTCTTTTATAGCCTGCTTAATAATAAACAGCTAGTGTGGTAATCAGTTCAATGTACAGGCTTCTGGGAGATGTAGTGTGAGTCAGTGTAAGTTGATCAATGTAAGTTGATCAATGTTTGTATGTGAATAAAGCCTAAATTCAGTCTGATCATCATATAAAGCCAATTAATCTCTTCATAAATATTTGGACTGAAGTGCTCAATTCATGAAATAGTTTTACGATCTCTTTGTGAACTTTTTGAAGCTTCAAAGTTTTTTAGCTGTCAATGGAGGGACAGAAATCTATCAGATTTCATCAGAAATATCTACATTAATGTTGTGAAGATGAAAGAAAGTTTTACAGATTTGTATCTACACGAGGGGCAGTAAATGACTTACATTTACATTCATGTATTTGGCAGATGCTTTTATACAAAGCAACTTACATTGCATTCAAGAAACACATTGACATTCTAATCGAAATGATGACTATCTTACTGTCCGTGCATACAGCGTTTTTCTCGCTCGCACCTTTTTTCCCGACTTCATCAAACAACTGGTCAACAAGTTGGATCAACAAACGCGGTGAGTCATGTCATCTTCTCTCAAAATTGTCACTTGCACTGCCTGCTTCATGCATAGTCTTTCTGTCTTTGTCAGCTGTGAGGGCTTCACATGTCATAAATGTAGGGACATAATTAGGCTGACAGAGAAGGTTTCAGAATTAGAGACACGCATCCAAACTTTAATCGAGGATAGTAAGAATGCAAGGGCTTTAGATACTACTTTGGATGCGACTAGCTTAGCAAACCCTGTACATTGTTCGGTTCCGGCTGTAGAGCCCGTGCAGCAGGGCAACTGGGTGACTGTGAGACGGCATAATCGCGGGTCAAAAAACCACTGTTCCATTCCGATCAGAACATCAAACAGGTTCTCCCCACTCAGTGACGCACCCACTGAGAAACCTGTTGAAAGTGCCCTAGTGATTGGCGATTCTATTACTCGGAATGTGAAAATAGAGACTCCAGCCACCATAGTCACATGTTTGCCGGGAGCCAGAGCGCCTGACGTCAAAGCAAATTTAAAAGTGCTGGCTAAGGCTAATCGTAAATATTCTAAGATTGTTATTCACGTCGGCGCTAATGATGTCCGACTTCGTCAGTCGGAGATCACTAAAAGTAATATTAAAGAGGTGTGTGAACTCGCAAGTATGATGTCAGGCACCGTAATTTGCTCTGGCCCTCTCCCTATGCGTAGGAGTGATGAGATGCTTAGCAGATTATCCTCACTCAATGGCTGGATGTCTAAGTGGTGCCCGCGGAATAACATAGGGTTTATAGACAATTGGAAAAGTTTTTGGGGCAGACCTGACCTGTTGAAAAGAGATGGTATTCATCCCACCTGGGATGGTGCCGCTCTTCTCTCTAATAATTTGGCATATAGTCTTAGAGCTAAACCTTGACTAACTGGGGTCCAGGTCAGGAAGCAGACAAACTGGCTAAACCGACCGTCTGCTAGCTGTCTCACGTCACAGAGGTCAGATAAATTACAACACATAGAGACTCTTTCACCTAGATATCATTCTATAGAGATTGTGTCTGTTCCCCGAATTAGCAAATACAAAAATCTCTCAAAATCGTTTAAGAGTAAAAATTTAATTGATTTAAAAACAGCTAAGAACGGATATAACACAAATGAACAAATGATAAAGCTTGGGTTACTGAATATACGATCCCTTTCCTCAAAAGCACTTATTGTAAATGATATGATTACAGATCATAAACTAGATGTGCTGTGTTTGACAGAAACTTGGCTAAAACCAGACGATTATATTACTTTAAATGAGTCCACCCCTCAAGATTACTGTTATAAACATGAGCCTCGTCTGAAAGGTAAAGGAGGAGGTGTTGCTGTAATTTATAGTAACACGATCAGTACTGCTCAAAGGTCTAATTTGAAATATAATTCTTTTGAAGTGATGGTCCTTAATGTAAAATTATCTAGTGCAAGTAATAATTCCTGTTTAACTTTTGTGCTGGCTATTCTATACAGGCCACCAGGGCACCATACAGACTTTATCAAAGAATTTGTTGATTTTCTCTCAGGATTAGTAATGTCTGCAGATAAAGTCATAATCGTCGGTGATTTTAACATCCATGTAGACAATGAAAAAGACGCATTGGGATTGGCATTTAGAGACATTTTAAACTCTATTGGAGTTACACAACATGTATCAGGACCCACTCATTCTCGTAATCATACTTTAGATCTAATATTGTCATATGGGATCAATGTTGATACTGTTCAAATTCTGCAGCAGAGCGATGACATCTCAGATCATTACTTAGTTGCGTGTAGATTACCTTTAGCCAAAGTCGAAAAACTAACTCCCTGTTATAAATATAGTAGAACTATCACTCCTAACACAAAAGATAGCTTTATAAATAATCTTCCCGATCAGTTTCATCTACTTAACATCCCAGATAGCCTAGAAGAACTTGATGTTGCAACAGAAACTATAAACTCTCTCTTTTCCAGCACTTTAGACACTGTTGCTCCGTTACGCTTAAAGAAGATTAAAGAATATAGTCCAACACCGTGGTACAACGAGCACACCCGGGCCCTCAAGAGAGCAGCCAGAAAAATGGAGCGGAGCTGGAAAAAAACTAAGCTAGAGGTTTTTCGCATTTCATGGAAAGACAGCTCTATTGCATTCAGAAAGGCCTTAAGATCAGCTAGATCTACTTACTTTTCTACCCTCTTAGAAGAAAACAAATACAACCCTAGGTATTTATTTGATACAGTGACTAAATTAACAAGAAATAAAGCCTCAACCCCAGATGCTTTAAATCAGCACAGCACTAATGACTTCATGGACTTCTTTACTTGCAAAATTAATAATATTAGAGAGAAAATAATAAACATGCAACAATCTACTACAATATTCCAAAATACAGTACATTTTAGTGTCCCTGAAGAAAAATTCCAATCCTTCATTGCTATTGGGGAGGAAGAATTGTCTAAACTCGTTAAATCATCAAAATCAACAACATGTATGCTAGACCAAATACCAACTAAGCTACTAAAAGAGATGCTTCCAGAAATCATAGATCCTATTCTTAATATAATTAATTCTTCTTTGTCATTAGGATATGTACCAAAAACCTTTAAGCTGGCTGTAATTAAACCGCTTATTAAAAAACCACAACTTGATCCTACAGAATTAGTTAATTACAGGCCGATATCGAATCTACCTTTCTTGTCAAAGATTCTAGAAAAGGCAATATCTTTACAACTATGTTCCTTTCTAGAAAGAAACAGCATCTACGAGGATTTCCAGTCAGGATTTAGACCATATCATAGTACTGAGACTGCTCTCATTAGAGTTACAAATGATTTGCTCTTATCATCCGATCGTGGTTGTATCTCTCTGTTAGTGTTACTGGACCTTAGTGCTGCATTTGATACAATTGACCACAAAATCCTTCTGAATAGACTTGAAAATTATGTTGGCATTAGTGGAGTTGCATTAGCCTGGTTCAAGTCATACTTATCTGAGCGTTATCAGTTTGTAGCAGTAAATGAGGAGATGTCATATCGGTCACGGGTTCAGTATGGAGTTCCTCAAGGTTCAGTACTAGGACCATTGCTTTTCATCCTGTACATGCTTCCTTTGGGTGCAGTTATTAGGAAGCATGGCATTAGCTTTCATTGTTACGCTGATGATACTCAGCTCTATATTTCTTCTCATCCTGATGAAACGAACAAATTCACTAAATTAACAGAATGCATAACCGATATAAAAAATTGGATGACTAATAACTTTTTACTGCTAAATTCTGAAAAAACAGAGATTCTAATTATTAGACCAAAAAGTTTGGCACATAATAATCTAGACTACTGCCTAACACTCGATGGCTGCTCTGTCAAGTCTTCGTCGTCAGTTAGAAACCTGGGTGTGCTCTTTGATACCAATCTTTCATTTGAAAGCCATGTTTCTAGCATCTGTAAAACGGCGTTCTTCCATCTTAAAAATATATCTAAATTACGACATATGCTATCTAAGACAAATGCGGAAAAGTTAGTTCATGCGTTCATGAGTTCAAGGCTAGATTATTGTAATGCTTTACTAGGTGGTTGCCCTGCACGCTTAATAAACAAATTCCAGCTGGTCCAAAATGCAGCAGCTCGAGTTCTTACTAGAACCAGGAAGTATGAGCATATTAGCCCAGTTCTGTCAAACCTGCACTGGCTTCCTATTAAACACCGAATACATTTTAAAATCTTGCTAATTACTTACAAAGCATTAAATGGTTTAGCTCCACAGTACTTGAGCGATCTCTTAACACATTATAGTCCTTCACGTCTATTGCGATCCCAAAATACTGACCAGCTTATAATACCTAGAATATCAAAGTCAACTGCTGGCGGGCGATCCTTTTCCTATTTAGCTCCTAAACTCTGGAACAGTCTTCCTATTACAGTTCGGGAAGCAGACACACTCTGTCAGTTTAAATGTAGACTAAAAACACATCTTTTCAACCTGGCATACACATAACACATTATACATACATTTTTAATCCAAATCATGTAAAATGATTGTTAGGCTGCATAATTTAGATAAGCCGGAACCGGGAACATTCCCATAACACCTGATGTACTCGATACATCAGAAGAAGAATGGCATCTACGCTAATATAGGTCTCTGTTTATTCCGAGGTTACCGTGGTCAGCTGGATCCGGGCCGTATCCAGATCAGATGAAGGACCTGGACACGAGCACAGCACTGCCCTGGGGTGTCTGCGGAGACCGTGACTCTACTGGACCCTCCCCCCTGTGACGATCATGAACCCATCTCTAACCGGACCAAATTGGACTTCATATTGGACTTGAATTGTTGTATAATAATCATGTACTGTTTGGCTGTTGGCCAGAGGAGAACTGGTCCCCCGACTGAGCCTGGTTTCTCCCAAGGTTTTTTCTCCATTCTATTCTTCGTTCGTTACGTCACCTGCCGGAGTTTTGGTTCCTTGCCGCTGTCGCCTATGGCTTGCTCAGTTGGGGAAACTTAACACTTAAAATTCATCAATTGTATTGATTCGCCTGCTCTTTTGGGGCTTCTGTTCAGCCAAACAAACTTTGTTTATATTGTTTTTCCTGTAAAGCTGCTTTGAAACAATCTACATTGTAAAAAGCGCTATATAAATAAAGGTGACTTGACTTGACTTGACAACATTTTTATTTTTGGGACTAACTTTTTTTTCCATAACCAAGAAGAATGTTTTCAGAACACTTACATTTGTTGTTTTGAACGTTCAAAGAATATTCAGAAATAAAGTTTTCATTACTTAATGGGAACATCAGTAAAACATGTTTTTTTTTAGCAGGGTTAATGCCACCTGATGTGTTATGATAATTTGTAAATTATTTTCACTAAAACCGTTTAATTTTTACAGCTCCTATAAACATAATCATACATCTGATAAAAATAGACATGTGACAGCTTTTGCTTAGATCACTGTTATTCTTGCTTTCGCCTTTTGTGAATTGAGTTTTGACCGTCTACTGTGTTTGTTTCAGACCTGCTACAAGCGAAAGAAGAAAGTCAAGCGAATGACACGGAGAAGAAATATCTTTGTCAGGAAGCTGACGTTTTCAGAAGTGGGGATAAATCTTATAGTTGCTCAGAGTTGAAAAAGAGTCTCTCACAAGAAACGACGCCGAGAACAGAAGCCAACAGTTGTTTCGTCTGCCCTGAGTGTGGGAAGAGTTTCACACATAAAGGACACTTCAATGAACACGTCAAAATTCACTCCGGAGTGAAGCCTTTCACCTGGTTCCCACTGAAGCTCAAACGTGATGTGTAACATGAGAATTAACCTCATTGGTTCCCACTGAAGCTCAAACGTGACGTGTAACATGAGAATGAACCACATTGGTTCTTGCTGAAGTTCAAATGTGATGTGTAACACGAG
The DNA here is from genome assembly GCA_037043235.1 of Rhodeus uyekii. Taxonomy (NCBI): domain Eukaryota; kingdom Metazoa; phylum Chordata; class Actinopteri; order Cypriniformes; family Acheilognathidae; genus Rhodeus; species Rhodeus uyekii. The sequence goes on along the minus strand of JAWRVZ010000101.1, from coordinate 2,381,834 downwards.
AATGAACCTCACTGGTTCTTGCTAAAGCTGAAACGTAATGCGTAACATGAGAATGAACGTCATTGGTTCTTGCGGAAGTTCAAACGTGACGCGTAACACGAGAATTAACCTCACTTTTTCTTGCTGAAGCTCAAACGTGCTACGTAACATGAGAATGAACCTCATTGGTTCCAGCTGAAGTTCAAATGTGATGCGTAACACGAGAATGAACCACATTGGCTCTTGCTGAAGATCAAACGTAATGCGTAACACGAGAATGAATCTCATTGGTTCTTGCTGAAGATCAAATGTAATGGGTAACACGAGAATGAATCTCATTGGTTCTTGCTGAAGCTCAAACGTTCTGCGTAACACGAGAATGAACCTCATTGGTTCCAGCTGAAGTTCAAATGTGATGCGTAACACGAGAATGAACCACATTGGCTCTTGCTGAAGATCAAACGTAATGCGTAACACGAGAATGAACCTAATTGGTTCCAGCTGAAGTTCAAATGTGATGCGTAACACGAGAATTAACCTCATTGGCTCTTGCTGAAGATCAAACGTAATGCGTAACACGAGAATGAACCTAATTGGTTCTTGCTGAAGATCAAACGTGACGCGTAACACGAGAATGAACCTAATTGGTTCTTTCTGAAGATCAAACGTGACGCGTAACACGAGAATGAACCTCATTGGTTCTTGCTGAAGTTCAAACGTAATGCGTAACACGAGAATGAACCTAATTGGTTCTTGCTGAAGCTCAAACGTGATGCGTAACACGAGAATAAACCACATTGGTTCTTGCTGAAGTTCAAATGTGATGTGTAACACGAGAATGAACCTCACTGGTTCTTGCTAAAGCTCAAACGTGCTGCGTAACACGAGAAGGAACGTCATTGGTACTTGCTGAAGATCAAACGTGATGCGTAACACGAGAATTAACCTAATTGGTTCTTGCTGAAGATCAAACGTGACGCGTAACACGAGAATTAACCGAATTGGTTCTTCCTGAAGATCAAACTTGACGCGTAACACGAGACTGAACGTCACTGGTTCCCACTGAAGCTCAATCGTGATGTGTAACATGAGAATGAACCACATTGGTTCTTGCTGAAGTTCAAATGTGATGTGTAACACGAGAATGAACCTCAGTGGTTCTTGCTAAAGCTGAAACGTAATGCGTAACATGAGAATGAACGTTCTTGCGGAAGTTCAAACGTGACGCGTAACACGAGAATTAACCTCACTTTTTCTTGCTGAAGCTCAAACGTGCTACGTAACATGAGAATGAACCTCATTGGTTCCAGCTGAAGATCAAACGTGATGCGTAACATGAGAATTAACCTCATTGGTTCCCGCTGAAGTTCAAACGTGACGCGTAACACAAGAATGAACCTCATTGGCTCTTGCTGAAGCTCAAATGTGATGTGCAACACGAGAATGAACCTAATTGGTTCTTGCTGAAGATCAAACAAGACGCGGAACACGAGAATGAACGTCACTGGTACTTGCTGAAGCTCAAACGTGATGCGTAACACGAGAATTAACCTCATTGGTTCTTGCTGAAGATCAAATGTAATGGGTAACACGAGAATGAATCTCATTGGTACTTGCTGAAGCTCAAACGTGATGCGTAACACGAGAATTAACCTAATTGGTTCTTGCTGAAGATCAAACGTGACGCGTAACACGAGAATGAACGTCATTGGTTCTTGCTGAAGCTCAAACGTGATGCGTAACATGAGAATGAACCTCATTGGTTCCAGCTGAAGATCAAACAAGCTACGTAACATGAGAATGAACCTCATTGGCTCTTGCTGAAGATCAAACGTAATGCGTAACACGAGAATGAACCTAATTGGTTCTTGCTGAAGATCAAACGTGACGCGTAACACGAGAATGAACGTCATTGGTTCTTGCTGAAGCTCAAACGTGATGCGTAACATGAGAATGAACCTCATTGGTTCCAGCTGAAGATCAAACAAGCTACGTAACATGAGAATGAACCTCATTGGTTCCAGCTGAAGTTCAAACGTGCTGCATAACACGAGAATGAACCTCATTGGCTCTTGCTGAAGATCAAACGTGATGCGTAACACGAGAATGAACGTCACTGGTTCTTGCTGAAGTTCAAACGTGATGCGTAACACGAGAATTAACCTAATTGGTTCTTGCTGAAGATCAAACGTGACGCGTAACACGAGAATGAACATCATTGGTTCTTGCTGAAGTTCAAACGTAATGCGTAACACGAGAATGAACGTCATTGGCTCTTGCTGAAGCTCAAACGTGACGCGTAACACGAGAATGAACCACATTGGTTCTTGCTAAAGCTCAAACGTGATGCGTAACATGAGAATGAACATCATTGGTTCTTGCAGAAGTTCAAACGTGACACGTAACACGAGAATGAACGTCATTGGTTCTTGCTGAAGCTCAAATGTGATGCGCAACACGAGAATTAACCTCATTGGTTCCCGCTGAAGCTCAAACAAGATGTGCAACACGAGAATGAACCTCACTGGTTCTTGTATGTCAAACATAAATGCTTTTTTTTTTTTAGGAGCTATAGTTATAGTTTAAGAATATAAAATAATCAGAAATAATCACCACAGCAAATCAAGACTTCGCCATCAGGATGTGTGGGACAGAGTCTTTTATAGCCTGCTTAATAATAAACAGCTAGTGTGGTAATCAGTTCAATGTACAGGCTTCTGGGAGATGTAGTGTGAGTCAGTGTAAGTTGATCAATGTAAGTTGATCAATGTTTGTATGTGAATAAAGCCTAAATTCAGTCTGATCATCATATAAAGCCAATTAATCTCTTCATAAATATTTGGACTGAAGTGCTCAATTCATGAAATAGTTTTACGATCTCTTTGTGAACTTTTTGAAGCTTCAAAGTTTTTTAGCTGTCAATGGAGGGACAGAAATCTATCAGATTTCATCAGAAATATCTACATTAATGTTGTGAAGATGAAAGAAAGTTTTACAGATTTGTATCTACACGAGGGGCAGTAAATGACTTACATTTACATTCATGTATTTGGCAGATGCTTTTATACAAAGCAACTTACATTGCATTCAAGAAACACATTGACATTCTAATCGAAATGATGACAACATTTTTATTTTTGGGACTAACTTTTTTTTCCATAACCAAGAAGAATGTTTTCAGAACACTTACATTTGTTGTTTTGAACGTTCAAAGAATATTCAGAAATAAAGTTTTCATTACTTAATGGGAACATCAGTAAAACATGTTTTTTTTTAGCAGGGTTAATGCCACCTGATGTGTTATGATAATTTGTAAATTATTTTCACTAAAACCGTTTAATTTTTACAGCTCCTATAAACTGTCCGATAATTTGTTCATTTTCAGCAGTCATAAATGAAGAATCAAGAATGAAACCAACCTCTCAGCTCCTCAGTGTTTTCATTTCTCCTTCTGCATGTTCCTGCCTCACTCTTGTCTTCTCTCTCCTCATTTACACACTCCATCTCTATAACCTCACTCAGGTTGTCAGCTGGGGTTTTACTGCTTGTTTGGGGAAGGAGACTTTATCACGCCTGAAATTATGGGAACATTTCAATGGAACGAAGAAGCAAAATAAATATGCAAAATAAATCCCATAATGGCACTTTACAAAAAGCATTACAACATCACCAATATGGCGATAATCTACATTCACATTACATTACGCTAAATGCAGTAATGCTACCCTGTTGTTTAAGCATATTTGTACATTACATGAACTACTTTGGAAGGTTTCGTAACTATTTACGCGCATTAAACCGTAAACACATCCCAAATCTCACAGCAGTCTGAGTGCACCCGGTGACGTCACGGCGCGCAGCAGAATAAAGGTCTTTAGGCAATAATGCACGATGGAAGGCAGAGGGTTATGCATTCACATGCTACACTTGTCTTCCAGTGAGATGTTGATCTATCAATGCCATATATCGGCGTGTAGCGTCAATGCAGGGTTTTGTTTTTCTGTCCCCGTCCTCACTCCATCCCAGAAGGTGGCGGACATGCAACGGGATTAATGTGCGATGCAAACCTCGACACAATGCAAAAAGAAGAAGATGTACGTCTCGCACACTAGAGGAAGGCTTTGCAAAGCATCTCAGTTGTGTTTAAGCGATATAAGGTCCGTGTGAACAGGACTGGTTTAGAAATGTGATAGTGTGTATGATCGGATCTGAACCCGACAGGACAATCTCTGTAAATGTGGCAAAATCTCTTCATCAAACCAACAGGAAAGGTCCAGATGTAACAGCTCGTATTTGATGCAGCTTGCACCATTGCTCGTTATCGTCCTGTTTATAACATGCAGAGCTGCAGACAGAAATGCTGAGATCTGCCTGACATTCTCGTAACGATGGAGTTTGTTAGAGATGAGAGAGGAGACATGAATGATGCAGAAGCATGCAGAATAAAAGATGAAGACCCTGAAGAACAAATAGGTTGGTGAGTTTTCACTTATGAAATAAGCCGTCAAGTTCAAGTTTAGTAAACCATGGCATAGAGAATGGGGATGTTTTTCATTATTCTCAGTGTTTTCGCCCAGTCACAGTTTTAATTTCACCTTTCCATTACTTTTACATGTGTGTGCATGCAAGCTTTGTTGAATGCACTTTTCCAAAAATTTCTCAGTCCCAAACACACCTCCTTTTTAATTGAAAAAGATAAACACATTTTAATTCCAGGTTTCAAAATACTAAAGTAATATTTAAAAATGTAATGATTAAAACACAGCCGTGTTAGTCACCATCGCAGTTGTGCAGATGCAGATCTATTCACTCAACAGATTAGAGATATTAATGGAGTTGCACATACACTGTTATATGTGTACAGAAGTGGAATATGTCTTTGTTTAATATCAAATACGTTTTGTTCTGAAAATCCTTTCGGAAACTTGCATCTGATGGTTGCCGTGCATGTGATTTCCCTGCAGTTCAATAACATTGTTAAAGGGATAATTCACTCAAAACGGAAATTCTGTAATAACAGTGGAGTTCGGTTACGTCGACGGCCTCGGAGTGTTGCAAAAAAAGAGATAACCCATACAACATTTATTACTGATTTTCCCACATATAACGCGCAGACACAGATAATCCGCACACTTGTATAGCCCGCAGGTTTTGGTTTTTGTGTAAAAAATCGTTGACTTTTTTGTGTAAGATCACATTTCGAATTTCAAATGTTTTTCGCATGATGTCAATTATCCATAACTGTAGTTGTGTAGCTGTCAATGGAGGGACAGAAAGCTCTCAGAGTTCATCAAAACATTCATCAAAGAGTTCAGGAAAATCTTGATTTGTATGACGAAGTTGAACGAAAGTCTTACGAGTTTGGAATGATGACAATGTTCAAAGGTATGATGATAATTGATAATAATTGATAATTGATGAACAATGATAATTACTTTGTGTAGTAGCAGTGCATCAATCAGAACATAATCATACATCTGATAAAAATAGACATGTGACAGCTTTTGCTTAGATCACTGTTATTCTTGCTTTCGCCTTTTGTGAATTGAGTTTTGACCGTCTACTGTGTTTGTTTCAGACCTGCTACAAGCGAAAGAAGAAAGTCAAGCGAATGACACGGAGAAGAAATATCTTTGTCAGGAAGCTGACGTTTTCAGAAGTGGGGATAAATCTTATAGTTGCTCAGAGTTGAAAAAGAGTCTCTCACAAGAAACGACGCCGAGAACAGAAGCCAACAGTTGTTTCGTCTGCCCTGAGTGTGGGAAGAGTTTCACACATAAAGGACACTTCAATGAACACGTCAAAATTCACTCCGGAGTGAAGCCTTTCACCTGTCCTCATTGTGAAAAGAGTTTCACATGTAAAGGACACCTTAAAAGGCACATACGGATTCACACTGGAGAGAGGCCGTACATGTGCGCTCAGTGTGGAAAGAGTTTCAAATGTGCAACGAACCTCAAAGATCACCAGCGCTCGCATTCTGGAGAACGGGCCTTTAAATGTGAACAGTGTGGTAAAAACTTTATTTTGGCGTCGAACTTAAAAGCCCACATGAAAATTCATACAAATGAGAAGCCTTACGTGTGTGCAGTGTGTGGGAAGGGTTTTTTGCGCTTGGGCTGTTTTAATGATCATCAGAAAATCCACACTGGCGAGAGAGCTCATATGTGTTTTGAGTGCGGGGACACTTTTACCAGATCCAGTGCCTTGAAGCAGCACCAAAAAATCCACACGGGAGAAAAACCGTACAAGTGCTCATATTGTGGAAAGGGTTTCACTCATTCGGGAGCTCTGAAAAGACACGAGCGAGTGCACACTGGAGAGAGGCCGTACCACTGCCATGCATGTGGCAGGAGTTTCACCCAATCCAGTGATCTGCAGAATCACATAAGAAAGCCTTGTCCAATGCTGTCACACAGTGAGCAGAGTTCGTCTTCAGTTGCCGTTTAAACAGAGAGAAGTTTAGAAAAACAGTTTCTCCAGTTGTGCTGAATGAGATGTCCTTCTGTGTAACTACTAGTTTGTACTTGCTTAACAAAGCAAACTTTTCCTTTAGAAAAGTAGGATGTGATGTTGCTGTCAAATGCCACAAGTTTGAAGGAACTCTTCTGTGTTGGGAGTAGAAATACTATTAGTTGTATTGTTAATGCACCGCAATTCTTTTCTTTCAAGTTTTAGCGGTTGCAACTGACACTGAAATAAATAAATCAGTCGACTCGGTCTGAAAATATTTCAAGCAATAGTGTTGTTTTGTTATCATGTCTGTAAAGGGTTTCTGTCTCATACCATTTCTTATAATCGAAGACACTAGCGTATAGTGTGATAACTTTTTTACAGAACTAAAAAAGGTAAACAAATACACTACTAGGTGGTTGCCCTGCACGCTTAATAAACAAATTCCAGCTGGTCCAAAATGCAGCAGCTCGAATTCTTACTAGAACCAGGAAGTATGAGCATATTAGACCAGTTCTGGCACTGCATTGATCCCTATTAAACACTGTTACGTCCCTCGTTAATATAGGTGTTATTTTTTCTAGGGATATTAAGAAGTATTTTATTTGCTTAAATCAAAAATAAAACAAAACACCATTAACTAAGTTTAATCAAATAAACTAACAAAAAAAGATGCGAAAAGAAACATATTCAACGTACTGGACGCCATAAATAATCTGCACTAACTAATAAACAAAACATACATAATAAGCACCCCTCCTAAGCCTAGTGTGTCTAATACAATTTGGTAACTGCATGATGTAATGTAGGTCGCGACCTGTTTACCTGGCTCCGCCTCTCCCACCAGTCAACACAGTGTTCAAAAACCGATCGACCATACAATAAACAATAGACACAAACCAAAGACTTAACAACAAATATAAGTGCATAAACAAACACAAGCACGTACAAACAACAGTTGCTACAACTCATAAACTCAAAACCATAACCACAGGCAACTCTCGGACTGGTCTCTCGAACCTTTTTATGCTTTAGGCACAAGTTATAATTTTGCACTATCAATGACCAGCACATAAGACATTGGTTGTGATTGTATATTCGGGGTAAAAACACCAAGGGGTTGTGATCTGTATACACAGTGACAGGCAAAACTGATGAACCCACATAAACCAGTCAGAAAGCACAACCTCATCTCCAGTTCGCCGTTGTTGAGCACGAGTAACTACACTAGCAGCAAATACATCTGGTTCAAAGGTTTTATCTGACCTGGCTAATTTTTACGTTTCAACACCAAAATAAGTTCAGAAATAAGTTGTGACAATAGGTTGTTGTGACAACCTTGTAACAATAAAAACATTCTCGCGTTTCGTTACTTGATGGTGAACTCATTTTTGTACGAGTGTTCAAATTTTGGTTTGAAGACAGATTCAATGTTTTCTCTGGTTGGGCTACAACAAACACACTATTATGTGTTAACACATACTCATCAGCAAGAATTGCAGCTTGTGATAAAGAAGTAACTTTTTGCTCATTCAAATTTTCCTCAAGTCAAATTTTCAGTAGTAACAGTAGGATTAGACTGCGGAGTTCGGCCAGAGACAACATTTCCTGACTCTAATTCAACCTGTGCCTCAGCCTCAATTGCCAATCTATGGATCTCCAAGCAAAAATGCATCTCAGACTGCCGCACATCCACTCGCTCCTACGCTTGCATCTGGATTCGGGCTAACCGGACCTTGAGTCATGCGTCGCCTCCAGACTCCACGGAAGGAAATAGCGGAAAACGGTTCAGTGAAAGTGGATAGAAGGGTGATAAAACTGTTTTGGGCTCGGACGTTTTTCCACAGCCGACATGTCAGCCTTCTCCCTATCCACATCTGGAAATAAAATTACATTTAATTCGACCAAACGCTTTTAAAATGTTGTTTTTTAATTATGCGCTTTAAAGACTGCTTCACCACAAGGATGGAATAGTGGTCAGCTATCTCCAACTACTCATCTTTTCTGTATCGCTCGACAGTCTCCAAAGTTGGATTAGCAATAAATGATTGCAGAAAGATACTCATAAATATATATACTTTTTATATATAACACTTTACACATATATATACTTTTTATATATAACACTTTACACACTTCACAATGCACAATTCCTACACCATGCAAGAACACCTACACATACAAACTCCGAAAAGATCATCCAATTTAGATCCCAGACGAGCCCCAAAATATGTTACGTCCCTCGTTAATATAGGTGTTATTTTGTCAAGGAATATTAAGCCGCAACAAAAAGTAGTATTATATATAAAACAATTTATTTTATTATTATTTTTGTTACGACCGTCTAGGGCCAGACATAACAAATTAATGCGTACTCAATGCTTAAGTGATACAAAAGTAAATTTATTCATCCAAAAATATATAGTGAAACTCTGAACTTTCAGGAGTGGACAAGGCCAAAATACCAAACCAAAATAACTCTATTTGAATACCCTTTAAATTCCCTAATGAAAAATAAATGTGCCAAAATAAAATAATTTAACTTCAACAAGGCAGTTTGTTTCACTGCAGTTGTGAAGCAAGGTTTCAAAGTGGGATCTGCATACTGTGCTTTAATCAATTCCAGTCTACCTAAAGGTGGATTAAAGTTAGGAACCGCACACACATTCAGTTCTTTCACGCTCTCTTTTACACATTGATCGGGAACATCCGTGGACAAAAAAGATTCAGAAAGATCCACAGTGCCCTTAAACTTACGAGACTGAGCTCGAGTCACTGCACAGGTGCTAAATATGTCAGGAAAGGTTTCACTTAACACATCACCTTCAATCACGTCAGGTAAACAGTACACTCTTTGACCCGCCAAGTCATTACCAAGAATGAGCTGAACTTATACCGGACTGTAAAAACACATTGTGCAGAGGAACCTTAACAATATTCAGATCAATTCCTTTTACTAGAACATCAGCACCACAGCTAGAATTGGTAGAACACGGCAGTGCACTTTCTAAAATAAACAACTGAGCGGCCCCCGTATCCCTCAGGATCCAGACAGATTTGGCTTCAGACATAGACTCATTCAATGACACTACTCAACAGTAGGTACTGATACACTTTCTGGTAAACACCTGTTACTGTCAACTAAGGCAACACTCCTTGGTTTAGTATTTCGGCTAGATTTCCTCTTTAAAGCAGGACAATCAGCAATGAGGTGCCCAGCCTTATGGCAGTAAAAACATTCACGGCATTCTGTATCGCTATCTGCAGACTCCTTACTTGCAAACTCTTTAGCATTTTGTGAATGACCAAATGAATTACGCTTAGGTAATGAAACAACAACAACCGATGAGTGAGGACAAATTCATCTGAGAAAACAGCAGCCTCTGTAAGAACAGACACTTTCTGTTCATTCAAATAAACAACAATTTCCTCTGGCAAACAATTTTTGAATTCCTCCAGCAAAATTAACTCCTTAAGTACTCCCTGTACTCGCGCCAGGTGGAACAGTAGTTGGAGGGTTGTTTTGAGTTTTGAGCACGAGTTCTAGCTCTTTCAGACGGATTGCACACTGAGTTTCAAGCTCGACTGTTTTTACGTGCAACAGCTGACTTTGGTACCGCTGCCGGCTTAGTTCCAAATCAAGCTCCTTTAATCCAATGCTTATAAATGGGTTTTGTGGAGATGGCAGCTCAGCAGGATCTATGCTGAACGGTTCCTCAGGTTTGGTTTGGTCTGCTCCGCTCCCTCACCTGCTGAACTCAGTATTGGATTTGCAACACCTGCTAGCTCACCCTCTTTTGGCAAAATTCAATTTTCCACCAAATGTTTCAGAACTACTTCCTTAATCTCTTTCTTCAACGCACTTTGCGACACCCCGACCTGATAAAAATCCACAATCGCAAGTAAATCATCTTTTCGACAGTTTTCTAAGTGCTGCGCCATAGGCCGAATTGCAAACTCCCCTAAATCAAATTTAGAAGACATCTCAAAAGCTCTGCCAAATTCCCTTTTTCTTAAAACAAAATCCCCAAGGCAAACGAAAAAAAAATTAATAAGGCAAGTTTCAGTAGTTCAAATGAACCATTTGTCTGCTCAACGAATGATCATTCAAACCGGTGAAAGGTTTGAACATCCCGGACGAGCCCCCAATTTATATTATGACCGTCTAGGGCCAGACTTAACATAAATGAATGTGTCCTCACTCAATGCTTAAGTGATACAAAAGTAAATTTATTCATCCAAAAATATAGTGAAACTCTGAACTTTCAGGAGTGGACAAGGCCAAAATAACAAACCAAAATAACTCAATTTGAATACCCTTTAAATTCCCTAATGAAAAATAAATGTGCCAAAATAAAATACAATGTAACTTCTCTAACTCCCTTAACTCAAAACATAACACAAACAACAGATGCAAAGAAAATTGCATCCACTCCCTACTTCTTTAAACTGAGTGCTTTACAAATGATATTTACACAACATAAATGAAGTCAAAAGCAATACTGACTAATGAAAACGGATGTCAAAAGAAACAAAAAGCAAGTTCACAGCAAACACCATCAAGTCCAGCGTCAACAAAACAGAGCACAACAAAATGGCACACATTCGGCCTAGATCCTCTCCGGAGCAGTCCTTTTCACTCATCCTAGGATTGGACCAATCATGAACAGGCCAATCAGGATCTCTGGTGGCTTGATTGCTGGACACACCTTCTCTTGCATCAGATAACCTGGAAACAGAACACTAAACAACATAGGACGTAACAATATATATATATATATATATATATATTTAATATATATATATATTTTATATATATATATGTGCGTTTGTCTAGTCCAGGGGTCTCAAACATGCGGCCCGCGGGCCAATTGCGGCCCGCGAAACGATATTTTGTGGCCCGCGGGACCATATGAAAGTTTAATGTAAGTGTGGCCCGCGAGTTTTGAATGAATTGCGATTTACCGTGTTGTGTGTGTGTGTGTGCGAAAGGTTCCTTTTTCGTGCGAGCTGGAGCTGTACAAGCCAACCAATCACAGTGGAGTACATGACTCCCGGGGGCCAATCACAGTGGAGTAAATGACTCCGGGGGCCACTCACAGTGGAGTAAATGACTCCCGGGGGCGGGGCATCAGCCGGGCTTGATGCAGACAGAGAAACATACCTGCCCGTGTAATATCACATTTGTCAAAGCCGTCATAGAATTATTACTTCTTATTGTGTTTGAAATTGAGCATGTTTGACTTTGAGCTGGACGAAGTGAATGTTACTGTTATCGGCGTTGCATTTAGCGTCATGCGGATTGTATTTTGTTTTTCCATCATTTGAAATATGCTGATTTGCGGGACATCGGTGTTATAATATAGAAAATAAAATCCAGTAAATAACGCCTCCGTGGCTGCATCCCATTGTTTGTATATAGTACATTTATTAATGCTGTCCCACAGTCCCAGCTGATAATTATCAGCCAGGTAGCAGTCTCAGTATTTTCTACCATATACAAATGTTACGATGTTCATGTCATCAGGAAAATATGGAAGCCCGTTTCCGCCACAGTTGAGAAAAAAAAATATTATTTAAGTCATAATAATGACTTTGTATCTCGAAAAAATGAGAGTTTTTCACAATACAGTTTTTCTAGATTGCTAAGACACATTTCTTGAAAGCTGCTCTCTTTTTCTCTAAACTGTGAACACAAAACCCTATTTTCAAGCTACATTCACAAAACCTGACTCTTCTTGCAAAGCCAAACTTTCACCTCAAAACAGTTCAATCTGTGCTCAGAACTGAACTCTGTTGTCAAATCGTGCCTCGAGTCAATCAAAATGAAAAACACTACGGAACAGTCATTAAACACTACGTAGAAAAAAATAAAACACAATGCTCAGGACATGAAGCTGGAGAAATACATGTTTATTGTTCACGGTAGGCTAAATGCATGTTGCAAAACAAAAAAACCTGTGCATTTAGCTCTTGTACAAAAAGACAAAACAGAAATGTTGTGCATTTACACATAGCACTTGTAAAAACAAACAAATCTTTTGCGTTTGCCACATGTGTGCAGTAAGCCCATGTAAAAAATAAAGTACAAAAATATACATGAATACAACGCCTACAAACAGTTAGACCAACCCTCCATTACAATACTACAGTACATTGGTACAGTGATGTACTGCTGTAAAACATATTTACTTACAGTATACTGTGGTGTATATATATATATATATATATATATATATATATATATATATATATATATATATATAGTATGTCATACAGTAATTGCTGTTTACATTTACATACTGTACTACAGTACAATGTCTAAAATCTTGGGATTATGGTGGACACAGTGAATCTACTGAGGTCTGTGTCCAGCCTCCCTCATGCTCATACTATGGTCAATCACAGTAGTGGTCACAGAAATCACAGAACATGGTCAATTACAGTAGCTCTGATGTCATCAGATATTACTGTTCTTTGTCTTCGCTGACCACCTCGACCTCCTCTCACACACACTCTTCCTCTCAGATTTCTATCCATCTGAACTGTCTCTGAACTGGCTAACTGCATATGTTCCCTCACATCATTAGACACAAGTGTGATCAGTTGTGAGTTGTTGTGTTCAAGTGTTGAGAACAGTGCTTTAATTGTGTCTGACTTTTGTCACCTGTGCTCAGCATTATGAAGCACGGGTGCATCACAATGAAAATGTGTTGAGAAGTTGTGTCTAAACAGGTGAAAAGTGCTTGTGGTTTTGCCAAAAGAGTGATTGATTCAATCAGTGTGTTCAGGCAACTGAGAATTTGGTTCAGGCAATAGGGTTTAGTGTTTTAGCAATTGAGAAAAACTGTAATGACTTAGTATCTGGACAAAATGAGACAGTTTCATAATAATGACTTAATATCTCGAAATAATGAGAACGATTCTTATAATATTGACTTATCTCAAAATAATGACAGTTTATCATAATAATGACTTAGTATCTCGAAAAAATTAATAACTTTTTCCTCAACCTTGAACTTCAGTAAGTCCGAGTACAGGTCTACTTACTGACAATCACCTTCAAGCTATACTGAGAGTCTCAACTGTTTCCTCTCTCAAGCCAAATGTGTCTCAGCTGTGTGAGAGGAAGATCTGCAGGTCTCTGGCAGCAAGAAGTAGGCAAGACAAGTCATATTCAGAAGAACTGTTCATGTTCTTCAATACTTTGTTTATGTTCAGGACAGTTCATGCTCAGAAGAACCCATTGAAGCTAAATAACTGTCAAGTTAAAGCTAAAGAACGTTTGAGAAAAAAAAATGTTTTTGTGGAATTCTTGATGCGGCCCTGCCTCACCCAAACTCTGCCTCCTGCGGCCCCCGGGTAATTTGAGTTTGAGACCCCTGGTCTAGTCAGTGTGGAAATTATAAATGGAGAAAGGAAACGGATCACAAAACCAAATCATTTACCGTTATTTTTTATGTCTATATGTGCAATAATGAAATAAGTAGTGAATAAATTAATATATACAATATTTACAATCCACAGAAATAAAACAAATTCATACTGGTGGGAGGAAGGGAGAAATAAATATAAGGTGCTTAAATAAAAAACTAAATAAAACAAAAGACCATTAACTAAGTTTAATCAAATAAACTAACTAACAACAAAATATACGAAAAGAAACTGGCTCCGCCTCTCTCACCAGTCAACACAGTGTTCAAAAACCGACCAAACATACATTAAACAATAGACACAAACCAAAGAAATATAAGTGCATAAACAAACACATGCACGAATAAACAACAGTTGCTACAACTCAGAGCAAAACCATATCCACAGGCAACTCTCGGACTGGTTTCTCAAACGAGAGCACCGTCCTCATCAAGCGTGCTCGCTCTTTCCTCTCCCCTCTCTCTCGTCATTGAAGTTGGGGCGACTTTTAAACTTTCGCGGTGGTAGGTGATTGCCGGCAAAGTCTCCTACGTCAGGATAGTGTGTCAACCTGACAAGCGAATCCTCCAGTCAAGTTCCCACCTGCAACAAACAAGGTTCACACAAACACAGCATACACAATACATGTGTCCAAAAACATAAGTAGCTCAGCCTACGTAACAAACACCAAATACATTTTAAACTTGCTAATTACTTAGCATTAAATGGTTTAGCTCCACAGTACTTGAGCGATCTCTTAACACATTATAGTCCTTCACGTCTATTGCGATCCCAAAATACTGACCAGCTTATAATACCTAGAATATAATAATATATCCCTGTTATTAATGATAACCTACAGTATACCTGTCAGCAAAGGACAAAAAAGGTTCATTTAAACAACCGTGTTTATTTAAAAACAAAGAAAAGTAAATCCACAATGAAGACAGTCCAACATTAGCAGTCATGACAAACATTAACCCACAAACATGTGGTAGTTAAAGCGGGTAGAAATAGGGTGAAGCTGATAAGGGTGAGTGATGACAGGTTTGAAAGATAGGGAATGGTGTGATCATGTGAGTTGTAGTGCTGAAGCTGACAGGTGAAGTGTGACAATACGCCCCTCTTAGAAAGGGCGTCCTCACGAGGAGCATGACGAGAAGGAGAAGGGATGGAGAACAGGGCAGGCAAATGGATGGTGAATGCCAGCAGAGGGATGTGGGTGGAGGTTTTGGAGGAGGACGGGTACCAAGGGATAGTGGGATGACGAGATTGAGAGCACGGTGGAGCCGAGCATAGGAGGCAGATTGATGGGCCAAGGTGGAGCGAAAGGATCTGAATCTGGAGCCGGAGCCACAGGATCTCCTTGCTCAGGCACGGCTGGAGGCGGCACAACCTGCAGCTTTATGCCCCAGCAGGGCATTCCCGGTGATGGCGCAGGGCTGCAGGCATCCAGCAGTGACAGGGCTGGAGGACTGACTCAGCTCTGAGGAGGTGATGAACTTAATGATGGCAATTCCAGTTGGCGGATATAGTAACTAGAGTGCGTTGGCAGGCAAATGAGTGTTCAGATGCTGGAGGGCGCTTAGGAGTGGGTTCGGGGACTAGAGGCCGCTTGAGAGAGGGCTTAGCTTCCTCCACGGTGGTGTGTGCTGGCCACACGAACAGTGCAGTGGCAAAAACAGCCGGCACCCACCCCTCCGGTGGCCACTCGGTTTCAGCACCGGCAGGAACAGGTTGAGGGATCAAGAGCGCTGGAGTCTTTGTGCTGTCTGGAAGAAGTGATGGTTGTGAAGGGTTGGCTGGTATGGGGTGAATTAGGGTGGGAGGCAGTGCCTCAATGTCCATGGTTGTCAGCCAATCCTCGTTGCTCGTGTTCACCGGGATTTTCTCCGTCACACGCTTAAACCCCTGGTCAAACTCACTCTGGGGCTCTTCTTCCGGGGGGTCAGCTCTGTCCTCATCTCAGGCTCTGGCTGACGCGTTGCGGTGGATGAAAGCTCTCTGTCTGCAGGGGGCTTATGTGAAGTTTCCGTGGTCGAAGGTGGTGGGCTGGGCTCTGGCTGCGGATTGGGTAACGAAGCTCTCCAGACATCGGATGAGGGCCTCCGTCCAGTCCAGTCCAGAACTGAGATGTCTGGGAGGTCCCTGGGATGGATGTAGTTCACCCCGGTATCCAAGGGTCAGGTGATGACAAGACGACAGAAGCATTCGTTGAAGGTGAACAGCTCGCAGCCATCCTGATCCACCCCTGTGATCTGACTTACGAGTTTGTAACTCATTTTTCCTTTTGTGTCAGTTAACCTATCAGGAAGGAGGAAGATGATGAAGGTTCAATAAAACAAACAGGTTTATTCAAAACAAACAAAAGTAAATCCACAATGAAGACAGTCCAACATTAGCAGTCATGACACAAACATTAATTGACAAACGTGGTAGTGAAGCGGTTGGTGAAGATGATGAGGGTGAGTGATGACAGGTGTGAATGACGGGGAATGGCGTGCAGATGATGACCAGGGAGGATCATGGGAGTTGTAGTGCTATGGTCCGTTTTTTCATATGTGCCAGAGAAGAATGTGCTCACTCTGCTGAATCTTGATTCTTCCTTGAAAGGACTGTTTTTAGGAAATAAACTCACTAAACGTATAATTCTATTTCTTATTTTATAACAGTCTTGTTTTGCAGTGTTGTTATCTCTCAATATACATTCTTGTTTCGGATCAGATCTCCATTATCAGACAAATTCCAATCAGATGAACTTACAGCATTTACTGCTCTGTCAATTATTGATCTGATTTTACTCCCTGTCATGTCCATCATGCTAGCTTTGCACTTTTTTTTATCATTTTATGCATCTTTTACAACATTGTTGGGCTGATATCAGATCAAGACTCTGCTGTCAGTTATTCTGTGCTTCATAGCTCAAGCATGGGGAACGGGACCACAACACGCATGTTTCTGTTTCTTCTGCATATCTTATATCTCTTTGACTTTCAAGGTAGATGTAAGGTGAGGGACTCTTTTACATATTCTAACTCCAATCAAGTTATTGATTGAATATTTCAGGTTTTGTGCAACAAAATAGCAGACAGAACAATTATAATCTTATTTTTTCTGAAGTAATCAGCATGTACGAAGTATTAAATATCACCTGAAAAGTCTTGCTTATATGACAATTGACATTTCACCACATATTTTTGAGTCTTTTCTCTTGTCATGTTTTTCCTGTCAGGCAACACAACGAGTTATTGGTAAGCTAATCTTTCTTTCTCTCATCCTTTCGGAAAATGTATTTATTGTACAGCATATGTAAAAACTGTGCCTAACTGCATTAGCACTGATTTTGCAGAATATAACGTAGATGGTGGAAAAGAGGATCTGTTTGATGTTAATGAAGGTAAGGTGAACTTGTCATCACTAGGTCTGTAAGTGTTTGTTGTGGTCTGCATGACGGTCAGTGCATATTTCCTTTCTGTCTTGTCTTGTTTGTCATGTTTTCAGATGCGGGTCTTGATCTTTTTGAGGGAGATATTTTATATGATGAGGTAAGAGCTGATAATTTGTTAATATCAGTTTGACTTGAAAAACAAATTAAATCTATCTTTTTATGTGTGGTTTGCTGTTCTCATCTCATTACTGCTTTATGTTTAAATAAAAATAATCCAGCAGCGAATAGCGATAATGACAGAATTTAACACACTGTTTCTGTCTCAGAAACTGGGGAGAAATTCTATAATTGGGGTTGATTACAGATGGCCAAAAACTATTCCTTATTACCTTGAGTATGATTTGGGTGAGTTTGAGTTTCTTTAGTCCATAATATATATTTATATACACACACAAATATATGTAACAATGACAAGACTGACAGGAAGCAAGTGATTACATGACAGGTGCAGGGAGTGAATCAATGACCCGATAGATAAGAAGTGAAACAATGACAAGACTGACAGGAAGTGACAAAGAAGACCCAGACAGACAGGAACAGTGTTACATAATGCCCCCCTTCTGGTAGGCGCGTCCTCGCGCTGTTAAGGTAACAACTTCGGAGGGTTGGCGGGGGACAGAACAAGACTTGACAGACATAAAACCAGACAGAACACTACAGAAGACGCAGAACAAGAATCAAGGCCAAACAAACCAAAAACAGGTGAAAATGATGATAAAAAATAAACAGTCCTCAATGAAAAAAAACAACAATTCAAAAACCAGTCCTGACACATGATGAACAAATAACAATGTTATGTGCATGTAGATGCCGTCACCGTTTATACAGATTACATAGAGATGATAACAGTAGTGATAACTCATTTTCAAAAACGTTTAGAACTTCTAAACACTTTAAAATCTATTTCATAGTTTGTTATCAGGCCATCAAAACGCTGTTGATCAGTTAATGAATGACCAGAGCACATTAAAACTATTCACTTGAAAACAGTGTCATACAAACAGCCCCAAAATCAATAAGAAATTATTTTCACAAATGAATCAAGGCTGAACTTATCAAAGCCGGACAATGGTTTTCTTCTACAGCTGCTGTTTGTTTGCTGCATTGTTCTCCTCATCTCTGTAAAGCTGCTTTGAAACAATGAATAGTGAACAGCACTATATAAATAAAGACTTGAATAAAAGCCAATCAATCAGGTTGTGAAAGTGTCCCTATACGCCTTTAGGTTCAGTGTTCAAAATGCCAGCGTGAACGCTAACTTTTTTCTTTTTTTTGGTCCTGATCAAACAAACCAAGCGAACTAAACTACAGATGTGAACACACCCTTATTATAGCAACATTTACTCACATCTTTACATTTTTGCTTTCCTGTAGCTCAACCAGTAGAGAGCAGTGCTTGCAACATCAAGGTCATGGGTTCGATTCTCAGGGAAAGCAAGAACTGATTAGAATGTCAATGTGTTTCTTGAATGCAATGCAAGTCGATAAGGATAAAAGCATCTGATAAATGCATGAATGGAAAAAAAGTAGTTTTAGGTTACTGTACATGTAACGGCTGGAGAGCCCAGGCCTTGTGTTGCCACTCAAAGGCTATGCCATACTAATCAGGGCCTAACACATGGATTTCTCTATGGACAGATGTCAATGCAAAAGCAGTCATCCTGAAGGCCTTTGAACAGTATCGGCTGAAGTCATGCATCGACTACACACCGTGGAATGGAGAAGAAAACTATATCTCTGTATTTAAAGGCAATGGGTGAGCTACTAAACACTTACATACATGCTTCTCCATACCGTATAAGCTGTGCAGGAAGCATGATGAAGTATGCATGCATGTGTGTGAATAGCTGCTTCTCATCCGTCGGGAACCGGAGAGTTGGCAAACAGAGGCTGTCCATTGGCAGCGGATGTGATCGCATCGCAACGATTGAGCACGAGTTCCTCCATGCGTTGGGCTTCTGGCATGAGCAGTCCCGCTCTGACCGCGACGACTACGTCTCCATCGTCTGGGACCGCATTTCAGAAGGTAGAATTTCAATTCAATACTTACTATCAGTCAGTCGGCACTTATGTGTGAGAAAAGACCTGAGAAACGGTAGAGAAACTGAAATCATCTCAAGACATTGTGATTTCTTTGAGGTCTTCTGGCTATCTATCTATCCATCCATCCTATCTATCTATCCGTCTATCTATCTATCTATCTATCTATCTATCTATCTATCCGTCTATCTATCTATCTATCTATCTATCTATCTATCTATCTATCTATCTATCTATCTATCTATCTATCTATCTATCTATCTATCTATCTATCCATCCATCCAATCTATCTATCCGTCTATCTGTCTATCTATCTATCCGTCTATCTGTCTATCTATCTATCTATCCGTCTATCTATCTATCCATCCATCCAATCTATCTATCTATCTATCTATCTATCTATCTATCCATCCATCCTATCTATCTATCTATCCGTCTATCTATCTATCTATCTATCTATCTATCTATCTATCTATCTATCTATCTATCTATCTATCTATCTATCTATCTATCTATCTATCTATCTATGGATCTATCGATCTATCTATCTATCTATCTATCTATGGATCTATCGATCTATCCATCCTTTTATCTATCTATCTATCTATCTATCTATCTATCTATCTATCTATCTATCTATCTATCTATCTATCCGTCTATCCATCTATCCATCTATCCGTCTATCTATCTATCCATCCATCCATCCTATCTATCTATCCGTCTATCTATCTATCTATCTATCTATCTATCTATCTATCTATCTATCTATCTATCTATCTATCTATCTATCTATCTATCTATCTATCTATCTATCTATCCGTCTATCCGTCTATCTATCTATCCATCCATCCATCCTATCTATCTATCCGTCTATCTATCTATCTATCTATCTATCTATCTATCTATCTATCTATCTATCCGTCTATCCATCTATCTGTCTATCTATCTATCTATCTATCTATCTATCTATCTATCTATCTATCTATCTATCTATCTATCTATCTATCTATCTATCCGTCTATCTGTCTATCTATCTATCTATCTATCCGTCTATCTATCTATCTATCTATCTATCTATCTATCTATCTATCTATCTATCTATCTATCTATCTATCTATCTATCCGTCTATCTGTCTATCTATCTATCTATCTATCCGTCTATCTATCTATCCATCCATCCAATCTATCTATCTATCTATCTATCTATCTATCTATCTATCTATCTATCTATCTATCTATCTATCTATCTATCTATCTATCTATCTATCTATCTATCCATCTATCTGTCTATCCGTCTATCTATCTATCCATCCATCCATCCTATCTATCTATCTATCTATCTATCTATCTATCTATCTATCTATCTATCTATCTATCTATCTATCTATATATCTATCTATCTATCTATCTATCTATCTATCTATCTATCTATCTATCTATCTATCTATCTATCTATCCATCTATCCGTCTATCCGTCTATCTATCTATCCATCCATCCATCCTAGCTATCTATCTATCTATCTATCTATCTATCTATCTATCTATCTATCTATCTATCTATCTATCTATCTATCTATCTATCTATCTATCTATCTATCTATCCGTCTATCCATCTATCCGTCTATCCATCTATCCGTCTATCTGTCTATCTATCTATCTATTTATCTATCTATCTATCTATCTATCTATCTATCTATCCATCTATCTGTCTATCCGTCTATCTATCTATCCATCCATCCATCCATCCTATCTATCTATCCGTCTATCTATCTACCCATCCATCCATCCTATCTATCCATCCATCCATCCATCCTATCTATCTATCTATCTATCTATCTATCTATCTATCTATCTATCTATCTATCTATCTATCTATCTATCTATCTATCTATCTATCTATCTATCTATCTATCTATCTATCTATCTATCTATCTATCTATCTATCTATCCGTCTATCTGTCTATCTATCTATCTATCTATCTATCTATCTATCTATCTATCTATCTATCCGTCTATCTATCTATCCATCCATCCAATCTATCTATCTATCTATCTATCTATCTATCTATCTATCCGTCTATCTATCTATCCATCCATCCATCCTATCTATCCATCCATCCATCCTATCTATCTATCCGTCTATCTATCTATGGATCTATCGATCTATCAATCCGTTTATCTATCTATCTATCCATCCATCCATCCATTCATCCGTCTATCCATCCGTCCATCCATCCATCTGTCCGTCCACCCGTCCGTCCATCTATCCATCTATCTATCTATCCATCCGTCCATCCGTCCGTCTGTAATGGGTAATTATGCTGATTATTAGAGATGGGCTGGTGATGTCCTCATCTGAGGGGCAGATGTTGAATGCCGATCTGTTGTTCAGCAGCAGTGTATTCTGAGCCGCTTGCTCTGTGGGTAATGCGGGCGACTTTGAGTCCCATGTTTGAGCAACATTCTGAAACTATTTTGAGCTGAATTGAAGCTCATTGTCTGAGATGACCTTTTCAGAGATCCCATGTGCTGTAAATAATGTTTTCAGTTTCAGTATCACTGCAGCAGCTCTTGGGCTTTTCCAAATCAAAGTATCGGCTGTAGTAATCTACCATTTCTATTCCAAGCGAATAAATCAATACCGACAGATTGCCATGGCGATTGTTAGGCGTAGGATGGGAAATGAAAGGCTCTTTTGCATTTGACATTCAATGCTCAAGACAAATGCACTGTTCAACGCTGGTGATCTGTTTGTTCACGCCAGGCCAGAGGAGAATGTCTCTAGTGCATCTTTAGGAAAAGATGGCTGTAGGGCATCTTTTTCATTCGGCAGCCCTTCCTTCTTTAGTGTGAACATTAGGGAATCTTTTCCCGTCTCTTCCCAATCATTGCTGAGGTTCGCTTCACTGACAAGGAGAGCGCTGTGTACAATACACACTTGCACATTCATCTCCTCACTGAGGCCATGATCAATGCAAGGCATTGATTTTCTTCTCAGCTTGTCAGCCACTAAAATATATTTTGCTGATGGTGAAACTGTACGTTTGCAAGTGTCAGATCATCCTTTGCAGTATTGGTAATGATCGCGTTTGATGATTGCTTCCAGGGATTTAACAGTGGATTCCACTGTTATGTGCCCTCATAAACATATTGATGTAATCTTTAGCAACCCCAGATGATTGCCATGAGCTCTTTCTCAATCTGAGCGTATCTTATTTATGGCATAAGTGAGTGGTTTTCCGTCCTGCAGCAACACTATGCCTATATCTGGACTCACAGTGTGATCTCTTTGCTTGGCTCTTTGTGTGGAAGAAGCCAACACGGGTTATGGTTCCCCGTTGATGATGTCTTTCATCTTTTGGAAAGCTACATCATGTTGCTTGTCACATTCGAACTTGTGAGGGTTCAGTTTGTTTTGTTTGTGGCCAGTTTGTTCAGTCTGTGGCCGAAATAGCTGTCTTCCATAGCGCAAACAGTTACAAGTTACTTTTTTGTCTTTCTGTAGACCAAGGTGCCAACTCCAGACCTTCGTAAATCGCATATATTCTCTGCTGAAAAATATCCTGGGCTGAGACAATGCAATAGAATAGGCAGAAAAAACGGTATTTACCAAAGTTTTTACTTAAAGTGGTGAATTTCTTGGCTTTTCAGAAAGTTTGTTTTTATTGTTATTGTTTACAGTTATTG
This sequence comes from Rhodeus uyekii, assembly GCA_037043235.1. Taxonomy (NCBI): domain Eukaryota; kingdom Metazoa; phylum Chordata; class Actinopteri; order Cypriniformes; family Acheilognathidae; genus Rhodeus; species Rhodeus uyekii. Next base: position 2,358,814 of record JAWRVZ010000101.1, on the reverse strand, counting down.
TTTTGCAGTTTTTCAACAACGCACAGGACATTTAGCCAGCCTGTCAGCTCTGTCTCTTTCACAGAGATATTTTGCTCCTCCATGGACTCCAGCTCCTCTTTCAGTCACTCTCACAGAGCAAAGGGAACTCACCCTTGTGGGTCTATGGTGCGTGTGGCTGTTTGAAGTTTTGAACCACTTAGCTTCATTCTCTGTGAAAGTCCACGCAATATAAATATCCTGTATTTTTCCTCCTTGCAGTGAAATGACCCCCAAAAAAAATTTGTTTGAAAAGATACTGTGATTCCCAATTTATTTGCGTTGCAGACTTGGATCAACACTCGCTTTTAACACACGCGAGTCTCATTTTATTTCTATTATCTTGTCGCATTCACAGCTTCATATCCTGTTCACCCCCTAAAACCTATATTGTTGGAACTGCTTAATATTTGCAGAATTGCACGTTTATATTCAAAAGCAGCATCCACTTCACAAACTCGGTGAAGTCTCCCTGATGATGGTTCAAGGCCAGGTATGCGTTTGACTGGTCACTGAGACTGGTATGGAAAAATGTGCTGAACGAGTGGCCCGGAAAATCTAAAAAGTGCCTTGTGTGTTCCTCCAGAGAGTGATCTCAGAGCAGGTGTACAGCTGTCCATAGAGAAACAAAAGAAAAAAATGCTGCAAAAAATATTGTATCAGGTCTGGTGTTCTCTCACAGTTGTTATTCTGTGGCTGTAATGACAAAAGAGTCTAAACAAACTATCTTTTAATAATAATTCCAGGAGAAAATTTGATTTCCAGACATTAGAACAGAATAAATTAATGATATCTTACATAAACAATACCAAAAACGCAAACCAAGGGTTTAAATTCACAGAGATAACAAGGTAACTAAACAAACAACAGGTGAACATAATCAATTCAGAAACCATAGAAACTAAATAGCTAAAATAACTCAGAAAAAGAACAACAGGGAAAAGATTAAAAACAAAACCAAACAGAACAGGACTGTTACAGAAACAATAGAGCATGTAATAATGAAATGTAAAACATATGAAAAGTAAAGACAAGAACTTTAGGAAGAAATATGGGTGAAGACGCATTCAGTATGCAAAGTCTTCTGAAACGGCACCCAGAACAATGTAAGAAAAAAAATCAATAATATTACAATAACAAAATATCTTAAAAAGTAGGATTATAATTGTGTTGTTGTCCACACTCCAGTCCAGCCAGCTGCCATACAACCTCATTGGGTGGAGAAGAAGTGATAGTGTTAAAGTGGAACCCAAGTAATAGTGTTCATACAGGTCGAGACATCGTCTGACTCAGAGTCTGAGGATGAATAATTTTGTATTGGTGCTAAAAATCATAGGTATCTGGAAGATACAGGGTATGTAATTTAAGTCAGGTGTAGATTGGGGAATATTGATCACTCACACCATTCCAACCTTTTTCTCTTTCTTAATTTGACTAAGAACAATAAATAGGATAAAAGATTTTACATATAGCGCTTCACTGAGATAAAAAAGCTGATACTGGCATGCAGTTTCACATCATATGACTGTTGTCAGCAAATAGATTTGGTGTAATTTCACACATGCTTCTGAGACCAGTCACACGGAAGCGTTCCCATAGGATTCTGACGCAGCATTGAGTTTCCTCGAAAGGTAACCGCATTATACATGCCGAAAACAGACAAAGAACTGAACTGGTGGTATAGTTAAACTGCGAAATGAGGGTGAAAATAAAGAATAGATGCGACTAAACAATTAACAATTGAACTCAAAGAACCAAAACACACATTATATGATATTTGCATTGTGTATTAACATTATGGGGGAAAAAAATATCTTAAAATTGAGAAGATATTTAACAAGATCATTGTTATGCCTGTTTGATTCAAGGAGATATGATCATGGATGGACATTTATTTTCAGAACACCTTCATTCCACAGGCAGGGAACATAACTTCAACAAATACAACGACTCTGCATCCAGTTCCCTGAACGTACCTTATGACTATGGCTCCATGATGCATTACAGCAAGAAAGCTTTCCAGAATGGCACTGAGCCCACCATAGTCACCAAGATCCCTGCCTTCAGTGACGTCATCGGCCAGCGTATGGAGTTCAGCGACAGCGACGTGCTCAAACTCAACAGACTCTACAACTGCAGTAATGCATTTTACATACTATCCAATATCATATAAAAGCTTTCCTTCATGAAATCTGATGTTTAGTTTGTGTCAATGGTTCTCAACCCAGTTCCTGGACCCTCCAACACTGCACATGTTGAACACTGCACTCTTTTGGCTGACACACACACTTTAGGTTCTGGAGTTCCTACCAATGAACCAGGTGTGTTTGAGTATGTGCACCATGTGCAGTGTTTGGGGCTGAAAACTAAAAACTGAAAACGTCTCAGGTTACGTACGTAGCCATAGTTCCCTAAGAGGGAACGAGACACTGCGTCGAGACGCGATTGGGAACCCTTCAGTGTATATGTCTCTTGAAGCACAATAAAACCAACGTGCGGGCGTGTACGTCGCCGAGATGACGTCATCACGTCATGACCAAGGAGTATAAAGGCACGTCACAACCCGGAAGCGGGTTAGCTTGAACAGTGTCTGAACAGGCCGGCATGCCTAGGAGCTGAGGCTGCAAGACGCAGTGTCTCGTTCCCTCTTAGGGAACTATGGTTACGTACGTAACCTGAGACGTTCCCTGTCAAGGGAACTCGCACTGCGTCGAGACGCGATTGGGAACGAGGAATACCCACGCCGCCTCAGCGTACGGGGTATGCCAAGCGAAACGTAGCTCACTACGATAACGCCAATGATCCCAAGGCGGGGTTTAGGTCTAACTGGTAGAACCTAATAAAGGTATGCGGTGAGGACCAGCCAGCCGCATCACAAATGTCCGCGAGGGAAGCCCCTGCGAAAAAGGTTTTCGAGGCAGCCATGCTCCGAGTAGAATGAGCTCGGACAGACAGTGGACACTGCTGTCCTGCCAGCTCATAAGCTAAAGAAATAGACTCTGAAATCCATCTGCTCATAGTAGGCTTAGAAGCAGGAGAGCCTCTGGGGGCCCCAAAACAGACAAAGATTTGGTCTGACCTACGCCACGTGGCAGTCCTGTGGACGTAGGCGTCCAGTGCTCGCACTGGACAAACCTTGTTCTTTAACTCCTGGTCATGATCAATAAATGGAGGAGGACAAAGGGCCTGTAGTACTATGTGGCGCATAGGACTAGAAAGCACTTTAGGTACATAACCCGGCCTGGGGTAAAGGAATGCTTTAGCCAAGCTGGGTGAAACTCTAAACATGAAGGGGCCACGGAGAGGGCCTGCATGTCGCCAATCCTCTTGAGGGAAGAAATGGCGAGTAGAAAGAGAGTTTAAGGGTAAGGTGCTTATCTGAAATTTCGTCCCGCGGTTCAAAGGGAGCCTGGGACAAGGCCTGGAGCACCAGGGACAGGTCCCAAGGAGGCACCCTTGAACGTACCACAGGCCTCAGGCCTAGGAAACGAACCATGAGGGGGTCCCTGCCCAAAGAGGCACCACTCAAAGGTACGTGGTAAGCAGCTATGGCAGCCACGTAAACCTTTAGTGTGGAAGGGGACAGCCCTGCTGCGAACCTTTCTTGCAGGAACTCCAGCACGGTGCCAATCTGGCAGGTAACTGGGTTCAGCCGCTTTTCGCAACACCAAGAAGTGAAAATCTTCCACTTCTGAGCATACAGTTTCCTCGTGGACGGGGCTCTGGAGTGGAGAATGGTCTCTACAACCTCGGTTGAGAGACCAGACTCTATGAGCTGGGCCCCCTCAGGAGCCAGACCCATAGTTTCCACAGTTCTGGGTGAGGATGGAAAATCCTCCCCTGAGCCTGGGACAGGAGGTCCCTCCTGACCGGAATCTCCCACGGAGTGCCGTCTAGGAGGGACACCAGGTCCGAAAACCACACCCTGCCCGGCCAGCGCGGGGCAACTAGAGTGAGACGGACCTTCTCCCGTCAAACTTTCTCCAGAACCCCTGGAAGCAGAGCTATGGGGGGGGGAAGGCATATAGGGGTAGATTTGGCCACCCCTGCCTCATGGCGTCCAGGCCGAGAGGCGCTGGAAGATAAAGGGAGAACCAGAGTGGGCAGTGAGTCGTCTCTTGAGACGCAAACAGATCCACTTGAGCCTGGCCGAATCTCTCCCAATTCTGCTCCATCACCTGAGTGAGGAGTCGCCAATCCCCGGGCCTCGGCCCCTGCCTCGACAGGAAGTCTGCCCCCAGGTTCTGGGCCCCCGGGATATATCGCTCGAAGAGAGAGCAGTTCCCTTTGGGCCCAGAGGAGGATCCTGATCGCCAACTTGGAAAGTCAACGAGAACGGAAACCCCCTGGTGGTTCAAGTAGGAGACCACCGACGTATTGTCGGTCCGGACTACTACATGATGGCCTCTGAGGTCGGGGAAGAACGCCCATAGCGCCATCCAGGCAGCCATCATTTCCAAGGCGTTGATATGCCAGGAGAGATGTGCCTGTCCCTTGGACCTTGGGCCGAGCGGTCCCTCAGGTCCGCCCCCCAGCCCGAGCGGGACGCATCTGTCGACAGCATGTGCGGTGACAGATGGGCCCCAGTGTGAGCTTCTGGGAAAGAAACCAGTTCTCCTTCCACGGATGCAAGACTCGAAGACATCGCCTTGAAACCCTGATCAGACGGAAGGGGTTGCCCCTCGGGGAAAACCCTCTGGTTTTGAGCCACCACTCCAAGGGTCTCATGTGGAGCAGGCCGAGTGGGATAACACTGGACGCTGCCGCCATGAGACCCAACACTCTCTCGAAGTGTCTGTACAGTGACTAGCTGGCCTAGCTTGATATTCTGGACTGTGGGCAAAACAGTAGCAATGCGCACGAGGAAGAGCCGTCCGCATGCTATGTAAGCGAGAGTGATATCTCGATGCCAGACTGCTACCTGCCGTGACTGAGAAAAGGATCAACAGATCGTTGATGAGACACAGCCCAGAATCGTGGAGCTAGGGAAGCTAGTGAAGCTGAACAACAGCATGACGTCCCTAATGTCTGGGAGAAAAGTCCAACAGACCTTATACTGAGCGATCCCTCAGGACCGCCCAAAACCCATGAGAGAAGTATCTGTCGACAGCATACGCAGTGACAGAGTGCTCTCAGTGTGGGCCTTTTATGGGACGAGAACCAGAATTGCTCCCACATACCTGAGGTGCGTAGGCATTGCCTCGTAACCTTGATAGTGTGGAAGCGGTTTCCTCTGGGAAAACCTTCTGGTTCTGAACCACCACTGAAGGGGCCACATGTACAGACGACCGAGTGGACCGCACTGGAAGCTGTTACCATGATGCCCAGCAGTCTCGACTGCTCAGTGAGTGATTGGTCTAGCTTTTGCTATTGACTGATGGTGGGATGATGTCGATGAGCACGAGTGAAAGCCGTGCTGGCAACGACACAGAATCCCAACAACGCTTCGGAAGGTGGCTCCCAAATGAGGATACAACACCTTCCTACTTGCGTACAGTCTGAGCCCCAGCTCCTTCCAGTGAGCAAGAACAACATCTCGATGCCAAACTGCTAGGGTGGCGACTAGAGAGTCCCGCCTCGGACCTGAGTGCCTGGCTCCCTCGGGATACCAACGCAGCACAGTGTTCAACAAAACCTCCACATGGGAACGGTTCCGAGCCACTAGTGAAGGGAACACAAGTACAGGTGACTGAGTGCATAGCACTGGAAACTCTGCCTTGACGCCCAGCAGCCTCAGCTGCTCAGTGAGTGACTGGTCATTCCTAAAACGTGCATGACCTGGTTCCCTCGGGACACCAGGCACGCAGTTAATCGTTAAAGGGTGCTTGCCCAGGCAGTCCCCTAGGAGACTGCCAGGTGAGAGTGGAGCAACAGCGAGCACAGTGCGCTCACGCACCGGCTACGCATGCCCCAATCGCTGGTGAGGAAGAGCCTCATCAATGTGACACTTACAACATCCAGTTCCTCAGAACCAGGCGGGATCGGAGCATTCGCAAATTCATTTGCAAAACAATCTGCACAATCAGTACCCTCGAGCGCTGATCGTGAATGCTCCTCACCCATTTACCTCGGTGCTGGAAAAAGTGCGTGCAACCGGGTCTCGAACCCCGGTTTCCAGCATGATAGGTAAACACAATATCCACTGTACCACAGCAGTTATTAGCATACTGATGGCACAAAGTAAATACAACACCCAACTCCTCAGAGCCGGGTTGTTGTTATTCAAATCGGAAGAAACCGCACAGGGCGTGCTTCCGGACCTTGAGAAGTCCCCGCGATAGGGATCGCCGCTGAGCCTCAGCTGCAGCAGGACCTAAACCGCGAGTCTGAACAGTCTCCTCGAAGACTGTCAGACAGGAATGGCAACCTACACAGTCGACGCCCTCGAGCGCGGACCATGTAAGATTAGCCCTCCCCCGCACCTTCCAGTGAGCGAGAACGACACCTCGATGCCGAACTGCTAACTGTCATGACTGAGCCATGATGAGGCTCAGAACATGGATATCTTGAAGGCGCAGTGCCCAAGCCTTAGTGAAGGTGCAGTTGTTAAGTTTGCCATATCTGCGCACTTTTCTCAATCATACGTGAAATCCCTTTTCTTTTAAACTAGACTCGGGGCACGCGTACCAGCAAATACATACACACACACACGTCGAGCTTAGAGCGCTGTGAAGACACTGAAAGCTAACCCGCTTCCGGGTCGTGACGTGCCTTTATACTCCTTGGTCATGACGTGATGACGTCATCTCGGCGACGTACACGCCCGCACGTTGGTTTTATTGTGCTTCAAGAGACATATACACTGAAGGGTTCCCAATCGCGTCTCGACGCAGTGCGAGTTCCCTTGACAGGGAACTATTGTGTTTTGACTGTTCATTTGAATGACAGCGGCATTTTAGCAGCCTGAAAACTGGCTTCAAAGTGCACGTTTTTCAAAGTGCATGTTTTTCAAAGAGCATGTTTTTAAATTGCATGTTTTCAAAGTGCAAATTTTTCAAAGTGTAAGTTTTTCAAAGAGCATGTTTTTCAAAGTGCATGTTTTTCAAAGCGCATGTTTTCCATAGCGCGTGTTTTTCAATGCGCATGTTTTTCAAAGCGCATGTTTTCAAAGTGCATGTTTTTCAAAGTGCATGTTTTTCAAAGCGCATTTTTTTCTAAGCTCATGTTTTTCTAAGCTCATGTTTTCAAAGTCCATGTTTTTAAAAGCGCACATTTTTCAAAGCGCATGTTTTCAAAGCGCATGTTTTTCAAAGCGCATTTTTTTCTAAGCTCATGTTTTTCTAAGCTCATGTTTTCAAAGTCCATGTTTTTAAAAGCGCACATTTTTCAAAGCGCATGTTTTCAAAGCGCATGTTTTCCATAGCGCATGTTTTTCAAAGCGTACATTTTTCAAAGTGCATGTTTTTCAAAGTGCATGTTTTCAAAGTGCATGTTTTTCAAAGCGTAAAATTTTCAAAGTGCATGTTTTTCAAAGCGCATGTTTTTCTAAGCAGATGTTTTCAAAGCGCATGTTTTCAAAGTCCATGTTTTTCAAAGTGCACGTTTTCAATGCGCATGTTTTTCAAAGCGCATGTTTTCAAAGTGCAAGTTTTTCAAAGTGCAACTACTGACCTGGTATGAATGATACAGCTTTTGTTGTTTTTACATCGTTTTCACAGACGATGTAATGTTTCATGTTGTTTCCTGTATTGGACAGGCCAGTGTTCTTCTTTTACACTGCATAAAAGTGTGAAGGAAAAATGTTGCTGTTTTTAGAATATCGTTTTAATGTAAATGTCCCGTAAGTGGGGCTCCAAGAACAGAATTGAGAACCCCTGGTTTACCTCACAGTCATGAATCTCATTTGCTTTTTTCCGGGTATTGATAAAAATTTCAATATTGAAATGTCTGAATGTTTAAAGTGTATCTGTACTGTACTGGTTCATCTGAAGCATGTGATTACTTCACAGCCAGCTCCTCCACATTTCTGGACTCCTGTAACTTTGAATCGGAAAATATCTGTGGAATGATCCAAAGCCATGGAAATGCTGCAAGCTGGCAGCGTGTTTCTGAAGCCGCAGGCGGACCAGACACTGACTACACCAACATGGGACGCTGTGATGGCAAGTCTTGTTGATTTGTAATATCTAAAAAGTTCAATACAGTCTTTATAATTGAAAAGCTTTTCTCATAATAAACTCACACTCATGTCATTTCAAACAAGTTTGATATTATTGCATTACAGAAATTACCAATTTAATTGAATAACCACTGAATGAACACAACATTATCATATGGCTTTTATTGTACATTTTTAAAACTATTATATAGCACTTTTTAGTTCACTCATTCACTCTGGTTGTTTGGAAAAGAGCAATTCACTTCACTTTTCTCATAGAGAAAGTTATACAGTATGACAAATGAGTTTCATTTCTAACTATCCCTTTAAAACAATCATCTCTGGGTAAAGATTACTGCACAATATTTCATCTGTCAAATTCTCTGAACTGCAATGTGAATGTGAACCGGTGTTGATGTAAAACACAGATCACAGATTGCATGTGAAACGCACTTCTGTTTCCAGAAGTCCACCAGAATCATTTGGATAACTCTCGTAATGGTGCACATGAATAACTTACCTGACTTGTGAATACTGAAATCTAGTTAACAGGCTAGTTAATATATTTAATAAAACAATACAATTTACTAAATTATAAATCTGTTGTTAATGAATGCCAGTGAGCTGTTTACTTAGAGTATGTATATAACATGAAAAAGATTTTACTTTGAGTTTTTCACATTACAGGCACGTTTCACTCCTGGTTTGTTGGTTGTTGTCCAATCGGCATTGCTTTAGATTACCTCAGTTTGTTTTTGAACGCTTCTTCATCTTCATCATCATTGTAACAGTATATATATTAGAGGGGTCACATATCTAAAACACAAAAGCGTAACGGCTCAAACTATGGAAGCTTTTTCTACTAGGAAATAAATAAAATGAAATTAGTTATTCATACTTTTTTCGACTTTATTTAGAGATTTAAACTCTAAACTCTCAATTCTGAGTTTAAAACTTTCAATTGCAGCTAATAAAGTCTGACTTGTTGCAGTTGTGGCAGAAACATGTGTCCAAGCCAAACAGCCCTTATTCAAGGCTGCAAAAAAGGTTATTTAAATTACATACAGTAATACCTCGGTTTACGAGTTTAATTCGTTCCAAGAGCGTCCCAAAATGTTCGTACACCAAAACAATTTCCCCCATAAGAATGCATTAAAAATCAATTAATTCGTTCCAAGAGCGAGCATAAATGCCATTTTAAATATTTTGTTTTTGTTTTACCCTATTAATTACAGTTAAAATTATAAACATTAAGATCTCATATAAATACTAATTAGTAATTGACAATTAAACTCTAAAAATACTTGACAATTTACTGTAACTCACTTTGAGCAGCGTCTGCTGGCATGAAGGAGATGAGAGACAGAGGAGGGAGGAGGAAAACACAAAACTTGGATTCAAGTGCAAATGAGTGAATTTATTATAATAGTGCAGAAAACAAACGAAGTGATAATCCAGAGTGAAAGTCCTGGGGGAGACGCGCGCGCGACCACCGCGAGCTCCGGGAGTGGAGAGAAGTGAGGCAGATGATATATCAATCAGGTGTCTGTGATCAGTGACCCCGCCCCCACTCATACAGACAGGCAGAGCTAGGAGACAATTGAATGAAATTCATGACAAATGAATTCATGAACCACATATATATTTCACTACGTGAACATTAGCGATCACAATTAATTCATGTTATCACTTCTAAAAGTATCACTGTGGTGAATGATGCAGCCAAACAGAGGGAGGCTGAGAGAATGAATGATTTAAGGGGTGATAAAGGGGTTGGAACTGCGTGACTGTGTTATGAGAGGCTGTCATTAGGATATTTCCAGTAAAAATGCCCGCGACGATGCTGAGCGTTAGGACAAAAATGCGAGTGGGTGAGAGAAAAATTTGCTCGCACTCCGATACAATGCTCGTACACCGATTCGACCCTCCATGCTCGTACACCGATTTTCTCGTATACCAAGTCGCTCGTAAACCGATGTACTACTGTATTTGTAAAATATGAATTGTTCTGGTGCTTGAGTACTATCAAAGCAGAAAGCTTGTGCCTGCAAGGCAAACATCAAGCTTTTTACTCTCTTTTCCATTTTTCATTACTAAACACACAAGCCAGTCAAGTATACCTAATGAACTTTTACAGTCAGTGACATCCAGTATAAATCGTCTTTTGGACTCAATTGTAATCATTTGATCTTGCGATAACACATAATGATCAGTTGATAAATCAAAAGTTGAGCAATAAAATCAGCTGCTGCAAAATTTCACGCTTAACATTTTCAGGTACCAGATTTACTACATGGTTAAACAGGTTGATGCAAAAAGATTTTGTAAGCTATGTTAATGAGAACCTTTCTAAACATTTTAAGTACAATTAAATGCTTCTTTACTTTGGCTTTAAACACCTCCCACCATCACTCACCATGAGCGTTTATGAAACGTGGAAGGCCTTGCCTTTGTCAGTTCATATACTGTTCTCTCTGTATACCCACTGATAGGAAGGGGTTACTTCATGCACTTCAGCACAGCGGTTGGGACGGAGGGGGACAAGGCGCTGCTGGAGAGCAGGGTTCTTTACCCCAAGCGAGGGTTTCAGTGCCTGCAGTTCTTCCTCTACAATAGCGGTCATGCTAGTGACCAGCTCAGAATCTGGACACGAGAGTTCGACATGGCAAACCCGAACGGGACCCTGCATCTCATTCAGCAGATTGAAGGTACAAATGTTCAGGCTTGGATTAATCCGTATCAGACATTATTTTAAATTCAGGTGTGATCTGTGACTGAAGCATGTGTACAAAATGGAAATCTTGATTGGGAAACAAAGCGAAGTAGATGTATCTTGATTACCAGGTATATTCCTCAAACTGGAGGAGAGCAATAGACACAGAGTCCATCGAACCCTGGTGAATTGTTGACACTGACATGTCTTTTATTTGAAAGCTCCTCCTGGTGACCTGTGGCAAATCCTGCACGTGAACCTGAACGTCTCCAAAAAGTTTCGGGTGGTGTTTGAGGGTGTTAAAGGGAGCGGAAACGGAGGCGGACTCTCACTAGATGACGTCAACCTATCAGAGACCACTTGCCCTGAGCATGTATGGGTGATTAAGGACTTCAGAAGCGTTCTGGAGAACACGACAACGGGCACTGCCATTTACAGCCCGCGCTTCAGATCTAAAGACGGCTACACTTTTCAAATGGGCCTGTATCCCAATGGATACACCGCTGAAAACCCAGGAGAGCTGGGAGCTTATGCTCACTTAACGTCAGGGGACGATGCCGTGGATGACAGTCTGGTCTGGCCGGCTCGCTGGAAGCAGATGACCATGATGCTGATGGACCAGAACGCAGACATTCGCAAACGCATGTCCAACCAGAGGAGCGTAACGACAGACCCAACAATGAATGTGGAAGGTGAGGTGATGCTGATTTGGGTATTCAAGTCTTCTGAAATATTTACAGGCCAAAGTCTTAGTGATTCACAGTAATTACGTAGAGTAATTTAATCTGTCCTATAGTAATGAACTGAAAATATAACTACAAATAACAGAGTCAAAGTTGAACTAAACTAAACTGAACAGTTGAACTAAAACGAATAGCACCTTATGGCTTAGTGCCCTTATCAAAGCATAAAAGATTTAATAAAGTTATCATCATCTACAGCGCTTTATACAGTCTTTGTTTCAAGCAGCTTCAAAATAATAAATAGGAAAGTAGCAGAGTTAATGATTCAACCTTCATGAAATATGAGTTCAAATTCTTCTGTAAAGCAGCTGCAGCAAGACAATAGTGACATGATTCAGCTCAGTGATGATTCGGTTCAGTTCAGTGATGATTCAGTTCAGTTCAGTGATGGTTCAGTTCAGTGATGATTCAGTTCAGTTCAGTTCAGTTCAGTTCAGTGATGATTCAGTTCAGTTCAGTTCAGTTCAGTGATGATTCAGTTCAGTTCAGTTCAGTTCAGTGATGATTCAGTTCAGTTCAGTTCAGTTCAGTGACGGTTCAGTTCAGTGATGATTCATCCCACTTATTACACGGCTACTTTCCACATAAGTAATTAATTAGACATCAAACATTTAGTCAAAATAGGTTATTAGTTCTTTAAACACAAAGCTGTTCTAGGCAGTTGCTAGAAAGCAGCAAGTTTAAACCATTTACCTGTTTTATGCAAAGTGACTTGCATTGCATTGAAGGAACACATTGAATCAGTTCTCGCTTTCCCTGGGATCGAACCCATGACCTTGGTGTTGTAAAAGCACCAGTGCTCTACAGATTGAGCTACAAATCAGACAGATGTTTTAGGGATACAGTACAGACACACCACTTAAATAATTATGGGGATAAGAGATATAGATTTGAGATAAAACTGTTTAAAAATGTATTTGTAAAAAAAAAGGTGTTTGTTAGTTTATAATCCATTAAACAATCATCACAAAATGGCAGCAGCTGCGTTTGAATGAAACAAGAGCGAGCGAGTTCCCAATACCCGTAAGACATCATTAACTGCACACAACATATTGATTTGAGTTTTGATATTTTATTAGCTTTCCAAACACAAAACTCATCGGCCGAGTCGTGATCTCATAGACACAAGCCCGTTCTGAGGATGCAGGGTAATCTAATCAGGGTAACCTGCGTGCTCATAACAAAAAGTGTCATGTTTTTATAGTCATGAAACTGAAACTTGCTGTCAGTGATAGTCATAAATCTGAAGGTCCCAGATGATATGCTTCATCCATTGGGCCTTCGGTATGATCTACCACTGCTTTCTAAGCACCAGACACCTGACTTCACTTTAATCTACTGGAAATAATGATCGATAATAAATCAAATAAAACGTTTTATTTTGGCCAGCAGCCGTATCACCCTGTGGCTCGAGACTGGTTGAGCTGGTCAGTTCCTGGATGGGAGACTCCTGGGAAAACCAGGTTTCTGCTTCTTCCGTTCTCTCCGTGCTCATTAAAAATCCCAGGATGTCCTTCATAAAGAGTAGGAGTTTAACTGGCCAGATAACACAACACCTGATTGATTGAAATGATTGCGGTGTTTCACTAGATTTGTAACAAGCTGTTTTCACAGGCACTAAAAGACAGTTTTCTGGCAAAATAAAAGTTTGAGGGTTTAACTCTAGTAAGTAAAAATAGATAGATAAATAAATAAAAGCTAGTATTGTAGTTTTATTATACTGTAAAGAAAAATATGAATTAATTTACTATAAAATAATTATTTCTCATTTACATTTATGTTACAGTGCAGTTCTATTACAATAGCATATTAGTGTCTTAATATAAAAGTATTATCATTATTAAATTAAAATTGCTTGGCTTGCTAAAACAGCAATGTGAATATAATGTGGACTGAGACACCATGTAACAACTAAAAACACATTTTTGTCCATTTTAAGATCCAACTACGGGGCAAAGACATTTTGCTCTGATAAATTCGGTCACTGAAAAGAGCTTTGAGCTCTTAATGTTGATCCCAAGACTATCCTTGATGCAGTTCATTCTGACAGATTCCTGTGGAGAAACACAGAATCATCACTCCTTTCTTCAAATGTCCTCTTTAGGGACAGAGCATTTCTTCTGGGATGATCCACGTAAAGTTGGGATGAAAGTCATGGAAGATGACGGGACGGAGTACTTCCGTGGTCCAGGTGCCGGGACCCCCGCTTACCTCACGCAGACCAGAGCCCTGAGCCGGGACTTCATGAAGGGCGGCGATGCCATCTTCCTCCTCACAATGGAGGGTGAGCACTGACAAACACATTCACAGCTTAGTTTACTCACTTCTCATTGGCTGACGTTAAGTGCACAAAGAAATACAATGAATAGAATCTTACACTCTTAAAATAAGAGATTCATTGAGGTTCTATATTGAACACAATTTTTTTACTCAGTTTTAAATAATTTATTGTTTATACCAAAAAGCTTGCTTTTAATGAGAAGTAATTTTCTGATTTTGTAATGATGGAAAGTAGAGTTGAGCCGGATACTCGGCTGAAACGAGTATCCGGTTCGGATAATGCACTTTTGCCGAGTACGAGTATCATACGAGTAATACGAGTCATTATCTGTGCTCGGATTGAATAAGAATCCTCATTGGGTAGCTGACTGTGTCTGCGTTCTGTGATAGGCTAGTCACAGCACCCCTCCCCTACACATACAGATTTGCTGTGTCCCGCTCTGCTCACTCACACACAGAACACTGAGAAGAGGACAGCTCTCTTTATCTCTCTCTCTCTCTCTCTCTTTCTCTGTCTCTCTCTCAGTCATTAGTGTTCACAGGTCTTTTCTGTTAACATTTAAGGTTTCTTTCAGATTCAGGTTTGTTTGTAGTACTTACTTATTAGCCAGTAGAGTTCTGGTAAACATGGGGTTTGATTAGACGTGGTGCTTGGTAGAATGTGACTAGCGCATTTTTTTTACTGTCTGCTGCTCGAACCAGTTTTTTGACTTCACGCAAAAAATAATGATAAAAATGATGATTTCTTCATAATTGCAACCGCATGTGTTGTATTCATTGTTGCAAAACTTGTTCTGTATATAGTTCGTTTGTTATCGTGATCAAAACCATTGATCTGAAGCTCAATGCTGATGCTGTCATGTATATTGTTTTCTAATCAGCAATAAATATAACAATTTCTGATCAACCCATATCAATTGCATGATTAAAAATAACATACTGGTTAAAGCCCCGCACATTTCAAGACAACCCGACCACTTCCGGGTTAAATCCCGCACACTTCCGAATTGAATTCCAGTCACCTGACTTCAGAGCCATTATTCACTCAAATTGCATTATGATCTTATCTTACATTATGATGTCCAGGGCCTGTTGGGTATGAAGCTATTTCTAAAATTTTAACACAAAAGATGAATGCTCATGCTGCTCAAAGCTAAAAGTGATTGTTAAGAGCCAAAAAAGCACCAAAAAGCATTATGTCCAACATCACATGTGTGCTTACGTTTGTATTCTTGTAGATGTCTCTCATCTGGCTGCTTCACAGCCCTTTCCTTCCACAACTCCAGCAAGCTCAACTCCTGAAACACCCGGCCCAACAAATCCAGACATCAGCACATCCACCAACACAACTGCTGCCAGCACCTCCGCTCCTCCCCTCGACCCGTGTGTGTCGGTGCAGTGTGATCATGACGGCGTGTGCGCGCTGAGCGACGCAGGAGAAGCCGTGTGCAGGTAATATGTGAGACCATTATGAAGTATTTAATTATAAAGTATTTGATTGTCAGTATAAAAAAGACAAAGATGAATGAGACACTAAACCCACAAAGCACTGCAAATTAATTAATAAAATAAAGCTACTGTTTAAAATGTTATCAAGTCTTTCATTCCGTGTATAAATATACTCCATGTACAGTGGAACTCGAGGGTTGCAAAAAAGCGTTGAGATAACGAGGATCGAGATAACCAACAGCCAATATGGCGATTTATTTGCTGAAGCGATCGGCATGCTATAAAAATGTACATACACTGTATATGTTTGTAACAACAAAAGGCATATGTGCAGCAACTAACAGCAGAGATTGTAACGCTACTTTATGTTTATGTTGGGAATATACTTTTAAGACGGTTGTTGTTGTGCGCGCTGTTCTGGTGTGTGTGCGCGCGGGGAGGAGAGTGTGTGTGTGTGAGGAGAGAGCTGCCGCTCTACCAATGACTGTTATACAGCATCATCTACTGTTTCTATTCTCCTTCTTTCATTTGTGATGTTTGTCAGAGTGTTTTCTTTTTCCTGGTTACACCTTTGATTCTCAATACAAACCTTTATATAATATAAAGTAATATAAATATAATTATATTCTCCAACATTACAAACACAATTTCGCTCACAGCGTAAACACAGTCACACACACATAAACACGTTCACTCATAACACAGTCATTTCGCTCGGACACAGTTCTGATAGTATTGCACACGCGGTTACTATGGTTTCTTTACAAAGTTTAAAATGCCTTTAAATTAATACATTTTGCCTTTAATGGTCTGCATGAAAACAAATGCTTGTAAGCTTCTATCAGTAACGACGTCTTTGTCGATGTCAATGTAATCTGGGAATTGCTGGACAGTGAAGCTGAACTCCTGCGCCTCTTTCAAGATAGCATCTGTAAAGCTTGATTTTTGTGTGAGTTGTTCTGCGGCTGCACGGCACTGACTGCGAGACCGAGTGAAGCGTCACTGGAGTGAGCGACTATACAGACCATGATGCTCGTGCAACGTGAACTCAGCGCATGCGCAGTGAACTCGTACTATCATTAGTCACGGGATCGAGATAACTGATCCCTCTTTTGTGCTCGAGATATCAGGGTTCGGCGACATGAAAGAATCAACATAACCGATAAGAAAATGCTAAGAAAAATAGGGAGTTTGGCGGTTCCACTTCAAATACATCGACATAATAGGGTTTGGCGAGTTAACCGAGCTCGAGATAAGTGAACTCCACTGTACTTGTGAAGTATGTGATTGTAAGAATGAAGATAATGCATTTGAAGTTGATTGCAAAACAGTCAGATATGAATGTAGGTAGTTTGGTGGGATTCATCTTGTCTTCTGCAGGGCTTAATAATAATAATGCATTACATTTATATAGTGCTTTTCCAGAGCTCAAAGCGCTTTACATAGTAGGGGGTCTCCACAACCACCACTAGAGTGCAGCTCCACCTGGATGATGTGACGGCAGCAAGAACGCCCACCACACATCAGCTTATTGGTGGAGAAGAGACAGCAATGAAGCCATTTATAGTATGGGGGGGATTAGGAGGCCGTGATGGACCAAGGCCAATGGGCAAATTTGGCCAGGATGCCGGGGTTAAACCCCTACTCTTGCAAAGGACATTCTGGGATTTTTTATGATGTGCGTTTTGCAGTACAGTGTCCCCGTCACTATACTGGGGCGTTAGGACCCACACAGACACAGGGTGAGCACCCCCTGCTGGTCTCCTAACACCACTTCCAGCAGCAACCTAGAGTCTCCCATCCAGGTACTAACCAGGCTCAACCCTGCTTAGCTTCAGTGGGCAACCAGTCTTAGGCTACAGGGTGATATGGCTGCTGACTAAGTCTGCAGTAGAAGCAGTGAACTGATCGCTTCAGATCTCCTGCACTGAATCTCTGTTACCAGTGCCATTTATATATCGCTCGTTCCAATGCGTCTGCTTCTACTACGCCCTACCTTTTTTGTGAAGAAAGGGTATATACTTTTGAATGTGTAGCAGAAGAGTAGGCGAGCTCCGTGGCAAACTACTTCTTCATAATCGTGTCTTTAATGGCTCACTCTGTCTGCATCCTGTCACCGTTTAAACTGTCAACACCGCGTCTGAGAGAAATGATGCAGTCGTGGGTCTTTCATGTGGAGATTTGCAGAATGATGCATTTCAAAGTAAATAACTTTACGAAAGTTCACAATGCTGTTACAGATGAAATATAATGTGGATAACATTGAAGAAGTGTCTTTTCGTCAGGTTAGATGCTGATTATCAATCACTCAAACCCCTTTACCTAAACGTCTCTATTTAACGGTTGGACTCACATTCGCCATGTTTGGAGTTTGTCTTAAACGTGCAGTGGTTTGTCAGCCATTGGACTGTGCACGGATCTGCATTCTCACCGGATAAAACACACCATCATTTGGGACAAACTAATCCTAATTTCAAACACTATTTAGGACAGATAGCAAGTGAACTGGGATGCAGCAAATGTTTACATATGCGCCAATAATGGGATTTTTTCCAGATTGAGAATTTATATTTATGGTAAAATATTTACTCTAGACTGATTATTCACCATGTTTTTACCGTCATAATTCATTTAGTGCCCAGCACAAATACAGTGGGTGTGTTACGGTTTTAATCCGCTTACATCAGATGCAAAACACACTTCTATAGACAAACTGGATTTTTGTACCTCACTGGAGACGCACCTAAAAGTGTCTTCGTTTTGATGTTTTCGACAGTCAATATACTGCATTATATTCATGTCACGCAACATTGTCAACATCCCAAAATGTGATTTATCACTGTTTATGAATCTGCACATCATCGCAGCATCCATGAACCAAAATATATGCACTTTGGTCAAAAAAGAAAAAATATTTACATGCCTGTTTAATACTACAGTGGAGTTCACTTATCTCTAGTCACGGTTATCTCGCCAATACTATTATGTCAACGTTTTTGAAGTGGAACCGCCAAACTCCCTATTTGTCTTAGTATTTTCGATTCTTTAATGTCGATTCGTTAATGTCGCCGAACACTAATATCGCGAGCAAATATCTTGGACAAAGTCGTTACTTCACATGGTTATCTCATGAGTCACGAGCGCACCTAGTTCACTGCGCATGCGCTGAGTTCGCGTTGCACGTGGATCGCGGTCCGCTCACAGTGGCGCCGCAGAAGAACTCGCGGAAGTGGCGGGTGTCTAAGACTCGCAGAAGTCTAAAGTCTTCTAGATGCTATCTTGGAAGAGGTTGCGCAGGAGTTTAGCCGAGTCAAGTGTGTCTGTGAGTGTGTTCAGTGAGTCGAGCATGTCTGCTGTGAAAGGTAAAAAGCAACAAAGCATTTTAGACTTTGTAAAGAAACCATAGTAACTTCGTGTGCAATAGTTTTAGAACTGTGTCAGAGTGAAATGACTGTGTTATGAGTGAATGTGTTTATGTGACTGTTTACACTGTGAGTGAAATTGTGTTTGCAATGTTGGAGAATATAATTAAAGGTTTGTATGGAGAATGGAAGGTGTTTTTATTGTAAACTGGTAAATCTCTGCTGTTAGTTGCTGCACATATGCCTTTTGTTGTTAGCAAACATATACAGTGTATGTACATTTTTATAGCATGCCGATCGCTTCATCAAACAAATCGTCATATTAACTGTTGGTTTTCTCGATCATCGGTTATCTCGACGCTTTTTTGAAACCCCCGAGGCCGTCGACATAACCGAACTCCACTAACCCTATTTATAATCAGCATATGCCACACATTTTACTACAATTATGAGTTGATTTAAATCAATATGATTTAATTTTGATTCAATTTGTTTACACAATCTCAATAATTGCAAAGATATGAGTTTACGTCATAATTAGTGTTTAGTCTTCAGTAACAGAAGTTGTTTTTGTTGTGTGTGTGTGTGTCTCTTCTTGCAGATGCGCGGTGGGGAACGACTGGTGGCACTACGGCGACAGATGCCAGTTTAAGAGCTCTGCCCAAAGCAACATCATCACGGCTGTTGTGGCGTCTGCCGTGGTGTTTGCGGTCATGCTGCTGGTGACCGTCGTCAGCGTGGTCTGTGTGAAGAAGCGCCACAGAAAAGAGCCGCTTGCCAGTGAGGGAATCGCCATGAGAAACACGTATTCGTTCAAAGCATGAGGATCTGATCGCTCTCTAAAGGCCCGTTCACACCAACAACCAAAACTATACAGATGACGACACTACATGAGCTCATCGTTCTGCGAAATCTAAGCTCGCTGCGGTTTTGATATCTTCCGTTTTAAACGCGTGAGCTCCTTAGAGCAGGATGGATTCTGATTGGCTCTCCATGCTTTAATCTTTCATCATTTTACATTCACGCATTTATCAGACGCTTTTATCCAAAGTGACTTCATCGCATTCAAGAAACACATTGACTTTCTAATCAGTTCTTGCTTTCCCTGGGAATCGAACCGTTGACCTTGATGTTGCAAGCGCTGCTATCTACTCTTAGACACACAGCTTAGCTCATCAGCAGGGAATATTAGTTGTGAAAGTGATTGCAATGGTATGGTTTCTCTGAGCCGTTATCATTATAGTTGACTCTCATCCTCTTTTATATCTAGTGTGATTTTCAGAGCGATATCTTTATCGTATCATCATTGCTGTGAATGGGCCTTAATGTGGGACAGTAATGCTATGAGAATGACTCATGAAAAATGATTTTAGAATTTACTCTTTGATGAAATTAACAGGACAAGCAGTGGTTTGTTCAGTGGCCCCAAAACTGAATGTCATTACATGCATGAACACACAATAAAAGGTTTGATGAAGTTCCGGGTACGTCACTGTTAGCAGCACATTTCTAAATCCAACTTCCTATCAGAGTTTCTCCTTGAGCAGGTTACATTTTATATAATAGAAGCAATTCAATTCTGTCAGGAATTCCTCTAAAATGTCATTTTTGTCTTTGGGGAATATATATATATATAAAAAATCCAAAATCACCACAGACATCTGGGCAAAACCAGGTTGCAAAAGGTATATATATATATATATATATATATATATATATATATATGTGTGTACAGTAATACCTCGGTATTTACCTCGGAGTTTAATTCGTTCCAAGAGCGAGCTCGTAAACCAAAATGCTCGTACACCAAAACAATTTTGCCCGTAACAATGCACTAAAAATCAATTAATTCGTTCCACATGATCATAAATGCCCATTTTAAATATATTTGGGGGTTTACCCTATTAATTACAGTTAAAATTATAACCATTATATATATCTCATACAAATATTAATTAATAATTGACAATTAAACTCTAAAAATACTTGACAATTTACTGTAATGCACTTCAGCTTTGAGTAGTGGAGGAGACGAGAGGAGGGAGGGGGAAAACACAAAACCCGGATTCAAGTGCAAGTGAGTGAATTTATTATAATAGTGCAGAAAACAAACGAAGTGATAATCCAGAGTGAAGGTCGTGAGACAGGGAGCTGCGAACAAACACACGGGAGCCAAAGACAACACAAGAGTGGAGAGAAGTGAACTAAATAGGCAGATGATATGAGAATCAGGTGTGTCAGTTGAATCAGGCCGGCCCCTTTCACACACACACACACACACACACACACACACACACACACACACACACACACACACACACACACACACACACACACACACACAGAACTTGGAGACAATGAATTCATGAACTGTGACAGTTACTGCTTAGAGGTACTGTACGTGTATATTTCACTACGTGAACAAAAGCGATCACAATTAATTAATGTTACAACAGGAGGTAAAACCGTTGTAAATCAATTATAAATAATAATAATAATAATACATTTTATTTGTAATGCGCTTTTCTTAAACCCAAAGCATCACTGTGAATGATGCAACTAAACCGAGCGACGCTGAGAGAATGAACGAGTGAAGGGCTGATAAAGGGGTTGGAACCTCGTGACTGTTATGCTGTGTTTAGGATATTTCTAGTAAATGGGCGTGACGATGCTGAGCGTTAGGACTTTTCCACACAAAAATGCGCGTGGGTGAGGGAAAAAATGTCTCGCACACTGATACAATGCTCGTACACCGATTTGCTTGTATGCTAAGTCACTCGTAAACCGAGGTATTACTGTGTGTGTATATATATATATATATATATATATATATATATATATATTAATTATTGCCAGCGTGTTTTGGAGAAAAACATTTACTTTATATGTGATTACCCCCTCCCCCCAACACTTTCAATTCCTTTACTTTAATGAAAGGTTTGATTTTTGTGAATTTACATGAAATGAATGAATGAATTGAATGAAGAAAACCCCAGTTTTGTTGTGTAGATCACACGCGTTTTGTTGTGTAGATCTGTGTCACGCAGCGGCTCAGAATCATCTAGCAGTGGTTTTTGAGGTGATAGAGAGTACGTCTCAGCGGCTCTGGAGAATCTGAGCAGCTTTATGGCCCTTTGGACATTAAACACGATGTCTTGGTTCCTCCACATGTTCTGTGGATTCAGATGCAGAGCGATCTCAACCTGTCTCTTTCCTGCTCTCCATCCAACCCAGAGTTTGGCTCTTCAGCAAAGATCAGGAACAAAGAAAAGACACATCCAGATAAAAAATACATGACACCGAATGCAGGTGTCTCTCTCTCATCTCTTCCTCTTTTCTTCTCTTCTCTCCTCTCATCTCTTGCCTCTCATCTCTTCTCTTCCTCTCATCTCTTCTCTTCCTCTCATCTCTTCTCTTCCTCTCATCTCATCTCTTGCTCTCATCTCTTCTCTTCCTCTCATCTCTTCTCTTCCTCTCATCTCATCTCTTCTCTTGCTCTCATCTCTTCTCTTGCTCTCATCTCTTCTCTTCCTCTCATCTCATCTCTTCTCTTGCTCTCATCTCTTCTCTTGCTCTCATCTCTTCTCTTCCTCTCATCTCATCTCTTCTCTTGCTCTCATCTCTTCTCTTGCTCTCATCTCTTCTCTTCCTCTCATCTCATCTCATCTCTTCCTCTCATCTCTTCTCTTCCTCTCATCTCATCTCTTCTCTTCCTCTCATTTCTTCTCTTCCTCTCATCTCTTCTCTTCCTCTCATTTCTTCTCTTCAGTCATATTACAGTCATCCTAACAAAGACTTCATCAAAGACGCTTAACGTCTGGAGCTGGCGATTACGTTCCTGTCGAACATCTTGCTTGTAGTTTTCTCCTTGATGTATCGTTTGTATTATTTCATAGGTTAAAAGTGCATGTTAATTGTTTTAGACTATTGATTTTGTTCTGCAGACAGAAAAACTGAATTACTGATTAAACTGAGGGAGCTCTTGCTTGTATTAAAATTTGACTTTCTGATGTTTTCATTTTTGAACAAATAATTATTTGTGATGAAACATGAATCTGCTGTTGAAGAGCCTTGACTTAGACACATTATTTTGTGAGTGTACTCTCCTCTGTGTGTGAGTTAATCACTGCTTCTCAATACGTTCAGAACTCTTCACGCTCTCCTAACCAACTCAACACGGCAGAGCCGTTCGTTTCCCTTTCAAAGCGCACTACAACTAGCAAAACACTCCGTACAAACATCCGCTCGTTCTTCTATAACACTAGCAAACCTTGTCAACCAAACACACTTTGTCACCCATAAAATAAAATAATAAAAAGTTTTGCCAGTGGTTTGTGTAAGAAAGAAAAGAATAACTGTAATGTGAAAAATGTCCAATGTTCAGCTCACATGGCGATGGAAAACTGGAAACATGGGGAAAATCATGCATTCTGTCTTTGAAAATGATGTCAGACACTCATATCAGAAAATAGCACAAGAAAAGCTGGCGTAGAGTCATAAATTTAAGATTTATTGTAACAAAACCAGGAACTGTTTGTGTGGTTTGAGCAGAACTCCTTACAGAGAAACTGGATTCCATTACAGGACTTGACACAGTCATGCTGGTGTAAGAGGCGGATGTGTGTGTGTGTGTGTGTGTGTGAGCGTGAGTGTGAGCGTGAGTGTGAGCGTGAGTGTGAGTGTGAGCGTGAGTGTGAGCGTGAGCGTGAGTGTGAGTGTGAGCGTGAGTGTGAGCGTGTCTAAGAATGTGAGTGAGTCTGTGAGAGTCTGTGTGTGAGAGTGTGTGTGTGTGTGTGTGTGTATGAGTGTGTAAGTGAATGTGTGTATGAGTGAGTATGTGTATAAATGTGTGAGTGTGTGTATGAGTGAGTTTTTGTGTGAGTGAATGAGTGTGTATTGCGTGTGTGTGTGTGTATGAGAGTGAGTATGTGTATGAATGTGTGAGTGTGTGTGTGTATGAGTGTGTATATGAGTGAGTGTGTGTGAGTGAATGAGTGTGTATTGTGTGTGTGTGTGTATGGCTCATTGATCAGCAGTGACGACAGCACGGGGCAGAATGCACAGTTCATTTACAAGAGGTGTGTGTGTGTGTGTGTGTTTGTGATACATCTCCATCTATTGGCATGTGTGCATAAAGGGTCGTCTTGTTCTAGTCACACAGTTCCCTTAAAAAGCATTGGTATACAATATTTTTCTTATTTACAATCATTGGAAAGAGAAAAAGAAAAAAAAAATCACCATTTCTCGCAGAGAAGATTAGTAAAAGTGACGAAGTCACCATAAAAGAGTAAGCAACTCCTAGGAGTTAGTCTTTCAAATTTCCACTAAATTTCTAGTATTCATACAGGCCTGAAGCCTTGATTTACTGAAGAGATACAGTATTACTTTAAGTGCCCTATCTACAACAGTTAAGCGTGGTATTACTAGTGTGTGTGTGTGTGTACCGTACAACACAATTATACGTCAACGCAATCTTCTGTTTTAAATCAACTTAAAGTCTGTTGTAGCTTCTCTCGCACATGGTAACTAAAAACCTAAATCATAATCTCCAGAGACTTGATGTTGGTCACGACAGTTAACATCGCAATACTAGTGTTGAATTATATAGGTATGGGTTTAAGGTAAATAAAAGTTAAAACAGCCAGTAATCAGTAGTGAACTGCTCTTAAACTCTAGTGAAACGGGTGAGGCACGGTAGAGCGCGGGTCACGCTTGTGTTCTCTTAAAGGGATTGGTGGAGATCTCGGTGGATAATACGAGCCGTTGAGCCGTTGATGCTGCGTGAGCATTCATCCTCATTCACTCGCCTCATGTCGCTCTCACCGACTCACTCAGAAGACGCTGTGAGACACGCGGGCGAGCGGACGACGGCAGAACGAGCGCCTCAGAGCGGCGTGTCGTAGTAGTCCGCGGGTCGCTCGCTCTTGGCCGGCCTCTGCTGGTCCTGCTGATGCTGCTTCATGATCTCCTTCACCTCCTCCTCCAGCTCCGGCGGGATGATGAACTGGTCGTCGGGGTCGGGCTGAGCGGGCGCCGTGAAATAGCCCCCGGGTTTCTTGGAAGGAGCCTCGGCCACCTCGATCAGGTTGTGGCTCTGCTCCTGCGGCGCCACCGAGCCGTTTCCTCTCCGCTTGCCCAAGGTCTTGCTCCAAGCGTCCACTCCTGCAACGTTCCCGGTCTTGTCCGTCTCCAGCACCGGCTCGGATAGCTTCTCCGGGGTTTCTGGGGTGCAAGGCGGCGGCGGCGGCGGGTCGAGACAGTGCACGTCCGCTTCCACTTCCACTCGACTGCCGTTGGAGAAGACGCCTGCAATGGGCTCCTCGTCCTCGCTGTCCAGCCCGTTGTCCGAGAGCGCGCTGGAGAAGGTGGCGCTGGAAAGCTGCCTCTGGAAGGAGCTGCTGGCGTTGGGCGCGAGATGGAGCGTGCAGCAGGGCAGGCGCGGGTTCGGCTGCAGCGGGTGGCTCTGGGGGTGGAGGTGGATGTGCGCGTCTGGCAGCAGCAGCGGCGGCTCGTCCGAGGACGCGGTGGATCCCACTTCAGAGCTCATCTCGGACGCACTGACCTCGGAGCTGATCTCGCTGCAGGAGGACGGGGGCACGCCGGCACTGGAGGCCGGGTACAGGCCTGGCCCGGGGCTCGGCGGGGGTTGCGGTGGCACGTGGATGCTTCCGGAGCCCGGCTCGGCGGACGCTGAGCAGCAGCAGCAGCAGCAGTCTTCAGCCACACTGAGCTGCACCACCACGGCGCTGAGGCTGTCCGTGCAGCCGTACGACTGCGCCAGCGTGCACAGCTTCTTCGCCGCAGCCAGAGCGTCGGGCACCTTCCGCACGGCTTCCACCGCCTCGCTGGGGTCCATGACTTCAAACAGGCCTCTGCTGCCCAAGATGAAGAACTCATCTCTGGGGGTCAGCGGGAGCGTGGTGACGTACGGCCGGGGCAACACTGCCGGGTACAGGAACGAATAGCCCATGATGCGCGTGGAGTCTGTGACGCCGTTCACTTTGTTGTCCTGTTTAAGAAGAGGAATTCGCCGTAGTGGCGCACTTTGGTGAGTGAACATAGCTTTGTGTAATTGTTATGCTAAATCAACAATGTTTAAGACTGTGTTTGTGCGAGTTAAAGGAATGGTTCACCCCAAAATTCAGTGTGATTTTCCTTCTTCGGTTTGAAGAATCGTTTAGTTGCTCTTATCCGGTCACTGGCATTCAACACTTTCAAGCTCCAAGAGGAACACTTTCAGTCACTTGTTTACTTTGTTCATCATGTAAACTGATTGTGTTGTGTGTTACATTTTCCTTACCGTTATGCCCTTTTTGGAGCTTGAAACTGCTGGATTTTTATTGTATGGAAAAAAACAGCTGAAAGATTCTTCTTTATTGTGTTTCACAGAAGGAAGAAAATGACACGAGTAAGAACATGATGAATGACGACAGAAATTGAGTTGCTCGGTGAACTATCCATTTAACAAAGCAACAGATAAGCAGAATCCACCTTAAAGTCAACATGAAATGGTATTTCACTTCCTTAACGTGACTCTCTTCAACGAGACAAGCAAACGTCAGCGAGGCTTTAGTTTCCCCCGTGAACCGCTGACGTAAGACGGGCGTTTGGTCTCAGAGCGCGAGCCGCCGGCATTCAGTCACGATCGGCCTCAAACGACGGGTGTGCGATACTGACACAAATTACATCTCTATATTCTTTTCATTTAACCATTTTTGCACTGCGATCTAAAGCAGCATTTATTTACATTGCAATTACATTTGAATAAACAATGCTGAGAAAATATTATATTGTGAATATCGAAATATGATTTTTTTTAAGTAGGCGGCAGCGAGTCACCATGTTAACCTAGTGAGTTGTTGAGTCATTCATTCAAGCGGTCTGTTCAAAACAGCCGATTCGTTCAGGAATTAAGCGTCGCCTCGATGTGCTTGAAACACTTTCTGATCAGAATATGTGCGGCATGTTGAAAAGTGTATTCCAGCAGTTCCCGGACGCTCTATTCCCGGGAGATTTCCACGCACACTCGGCTCATATCGGCCACAACCCATTGCGGTTCAGGACTACAAAAATGAATAAAAAGAACTACAGGCATGGAGTATGTGCGCGAGACTCGACGGCTAAGCAGAGACGCTGTGAGAGGGGTTTGATTTATTTGATGTAGCTATTTATTTTGATACATCGATGCCATCTGTGTATATTTCATCTGCAACAACACTGTGAACCGTTATCAAAACACAAATAGCACAACTCAAGACGTCTGTAAATATGCTCGTCTGTAAAACATGAGCGGAGCTCTCTGAATGAAAGAACCACGACTGGCGACAGTAGGAAGAATTGTTTCAGTGGTATGTGTATATAAGGAGCCAAGCCCGCCTGCTCTTCTGCAACACACTCCACTGTTTCTAGAGGACGAGCGCATGCTTTTAATGAGCAGCATCTGTCTTTATTAATGGGCTGTTGAATCACTGACATGTTCAAAAACCCACAATATTAACTTGTGTTTACTGAACCGCTGTATAAAATCAATCGTGCTGATATGCGGGAAAACAGCACTGTATCATACACGGATCTAATAGGACTCGTCATGCTGTGTGTTTTTCTTCTTGTTTATGCAAAGTGAGTGACATACTCAGTAATGCCAGCTTGCACACTGTTAAAACAACAATTATCATATTACGGTGGAAGACTCATACCGCACACCTCTCAAACAACGGCTACATCACTGGTGCTCGATAACTAATCGACTGCGCAGACTCTTGTTCTGATGATGTGTTCTCGGGAATAACGTGCACAGATGAACAGAATAGTTCACAATAAGATCAGAAACAGTGAAACAAACTTTCATTTCATGTTGACTTGAATGCCAGGGATAAGCTTGCTCATACCTCGGTGACGATGGCTTTGTGCTGCCGCACGCGCTCGTATTCCTCTCTGACGCCGATGTTGTGCAGCAGCGACAGCGGAAGCGCCTTGCCATCGCGACACAGCACCGCCTGACACTTGCCCACGTTAGCGGCGGTCAGGGTGAAGCAGCCGGCGGGGTCAGTGGGGTCGTGACGGATGTGACAGAGCGCCGCCGAACCACCCAGCTTCTGTCCTGCAGTGCCCAACTTCCTGTTTAGGGACAGACATATTTCAGTATCAATCAAACCTCCCCGTACCAATCGCACCGAGGCCTCACTGCGCGTCACTCACCTCTGCATGACCAGGAAGGTGTTGGTCATGTAGTCTTCCTCACTCTTGGTCCGGTGCAGTTCCTCTGCCAGTATGTCATTCATGGTGCACTGGAGCAAATACGGCACCTCCACGTTCCTGTCGCCGTCAAACACGCCGTACAGAGCTTCCCTGCTGCCGCAGAAGCTGTTCACCGACAGCGCCGCCACACACAGCCTGCGCAAACAGCACACGTCAGCACACGTCACACACTGAGATCTCTGAAGCCTGTCCTGCAGGAGTCGCTCACTTGTTTTTGACGCCTGAAGCCTCGGTGTAGCCGTGACTCCACACAGCTGGTCCTCCTGCCGTTTCATTAGCTGAGAACGATGAGGGCGGCGGATCGATGCGGAAACAGCGGATGTTACTGTAGGTGGAAAGACGCGGAAGTGATCATGCATTATCAAACATGAATTCTTACAGCAAGCCGAAAGCAGCTTCAAAGTAAAGCCCCAGATGTACACATGTGAAGAGAAGTTTGAAATACACTCACCTAAAGGATTATTAGGAACACACACTAATACTGTGTTTGACCCCCTTTCACCTTCAGAACTGCTTAATTCTACGTGGCATTGATTCAACAAGGTGCTGAAAGCATTCTTTAGAAATGTTGGTCATATTGATAGGAGCATCTTGCAGTTGATGGAGATTTGTGGGATGCACATCCAGAACACGAAGCTCCCGTTCCTCCACATCCCAAAGATGCTCTATTGGGTTGAGATCTGGTGACTGTGGGGCATTTTAGTGCCGTGAACTCATTGACATGTTCAAGAAACCAATCTGAAATGACTCCAGCTTTGAGACATGGTGCATTATCCTGCTGGAAGCAGCATCAGAGGATGGGTACATGGTGGCCATGAAGGGATGGACATGATCAGAAACAATGCTCAGGTAGGCCGTGGCATTTAAACGATGCCCAATTGGCACTAAAGGGCCTAAAGTGTGCCAAGAAAACATCCCCACACCATTACACCACCATCACCAGCCTGCACAATGGTAACAAGGCATGATGGATCCATGTTCTCATACTGTTTACGCCAAATTCTGACTCTTCCATCTGAATGTCTCAACAGAAATCGAGACTCATCAGACCAGGCAACATTTTTCCAGTCTTCAACTGTCCAATTTTGGTGACTCGTGCAAATTGTGTCTCTTTTTCCTGTTTGTAGTGGAGATGAGTGGCACCCGGTGGGTGTTCTGCTGTTGTAGCCCATCCGCCTCAAGGTTGTGTGTGTTGTGGCTTCACAAATGCTTTGCTGCAAACCTCGGTTGTAACGAGTGGTTATTTCAGTCAAAGTTGCTCTTCTATCAGCTTGAATCAGTCGCCCATGACCTCTGACCTCTAGCATCAACAAGGCATTTTCTCCCACAGGACTGCCGCATACTGGATGCTTTTCCCTTTTCACACCATTCTTTGTAAACCCTAGAAATGGTTATGCGTGAAAATCCCAGTAAGTGATTAGATTGTGAAATACTCAGACCGGCCCGGTGTGTGATATAATGTTCACGAACATCCCGCCAGCGCCGTTTTACTGGGAGCCACGCTTATGTAAACTTGCATGAATATATACAACTTTAACCTTTTTATGGCCTTAATTAACTTCCGACTTTAAGACCTGCAGAAACCCAGATTTGATGATAATTGAAGAGAAAACAGTGTCATTTTCACAGTTGCTTTAAGTGTGTCTTACTTGAGCTGCTCGAGGGTCTTGTGGTCCAGATTGAGGCGCAGGTTTCCCGTCAGATCCAGCTCCTGAAGTTTGGGAGGCAGACTCTCCGGCAAGCTGATCTCACTCAGCTCATTACAGCTCAGATCCACACACTGCACACACACACGGACACACACACACACGGGGCTTTTCAATATAACAGCAGTTTAAAAGTGTTAAATTAAAACACTGTTGTAATTTAGATGAAAGACAGTCAAGGCTTTGTGTTTAATCAGACACATTATATCTGTTACCAATTTAAAATGTTAATATCGCATAAATAATCCAGTTCAACTAAACTAAATATCTCTAAGAAAAGTAGAAGCAGAAGAATAATTTTGTATATAATATATTGCTTGCACCTCGCAAACAAGTTTATGCACATCTTAGCGTTTCCCTCCAGCGGTATAATGCGCATGAATGAGACGAGCAGATGACATGTAAAAACACAATTCAGATGTCACTTGTAATGATTTGAGAGGAAACCTCCTGAGGGAAGCGACTGACCTTCATGTCCATGAGCTGCATGACCTCGGGGAACACCTGGATGCAGTTGGAGTGCGCCACCAGTGTGTGCATGCGGCGGCAGCTCAGGATGGTGGTGGGCACTGCCTTCAGCCGGTTCCCGCTCAGCTCCACCTCCTCCAGCTCCTCCAGCTTGGCCATTTTACTGCCGAACACACAACATCAGATGATGCACGTCACTGAGGGAAGTTCTTGAATGCTTCATGACTCAGTGACTGGTCAACAGGAGGTCACCTGGCTGGGAAGGTCTGCAGGTGGTTGTAGGCCATGTGCAGGATCCTCAGGTGTGTGTGTCCCGTCAGCTGAGGCACACACTTGTCGGTCAGGTGGTTGTTGGTCAGATAAAGCTCCTGTAAGATGCTGCTGCTCTCCTCCGACAGACTGGATGCTGGGAGATTCTCCAGCTTGTTGGCTGATGCATTCAGACAGCGTAAACTGAAGGCAAATCACACGTTACTGACAGTGAGTCTCACGACAAACACTCACATTCTGGCACACAAAAGCACTTCGTAAAGTTCAGCTGAGCTTCAGCGGCGACAGCAGCGGAGGATGACAGGATGACACTCGGTTTATCAATGCTTCTCCAGCAGGAGCAGATGTACTGTGTCGTTTACACACACATATTCCGCACTAAGTGACAAAACACAGCGCTTTCAGTAGTGTGTGCAGATCCATGTGAACGGGGATCGTTTAGAGCAGTGGTCCCCAACCCCCGGGCCGCGGACGAAATGGTACCGGTCCGTGAGCGGCTGCGGCGCTGTAGCTTTGGCGGTGAGGAGGTGTGTAATATTACACTGTTTTACTGTATTTATCATCTAATAAATTCAGCTTTAATCACAGGAATAAATGACACTTTACTATATATTCACATAGAAAACAGCTGTTTTACACTGATATAATATTACACTGTTTTACTGTATTTATCATCTAATAAATTCAGCTTTAATCACAGGAATAAATGACACTTTACTATATATTCACATAGAAAACAGCTGTTTTACACTGATATAATATTACACTGTTTTACTGTATTTATCATCTAATAAATTCAGCTTTAATCACAGGAATAAATGACACTTTACTATATATTCACATAGAAAACAGCTGTTTTACACTGATATAATATTACACTGTTTTACTGTATTTATCATCTAATAAATTCAGCTTTAATCACAGGAATAAATGACACTTTACTATATATTCACATAGAAAACAGCTGTTTTACACTGATATAATATTACACTGTTTTACTGTATTTATCATCTAATAAATTCAGCTTTAATCACAGGAATAAATGACACTTTACTATATATTCACATAGAAAACAGCTGTTTTACACTGATATAATATTACACTGTTTTACTGTATTTATCATCTAATAAATTCAGCTTTAATCACAGGAATAAATGACACTTTACTATATATTCACATAGAAAACAGCTGTTTTACACTGATATAATATTACACTGTTTTACTGCATTTATCATCTAATAAATTCAACTATAATCACAGGAATAAATGACACTTTACTATATATTCACATAGAAAACAGCTGTTTTACACTGATATAATATTACACTTAATATTATATAAAAAATAGTTATTTTAAATTGTAAATTTCCTGCATTTTTAATCCAATAAATGCAGCTGTGGTGAGTAGAAGAGAGTTTTTGAAGTAGTTGAATCGATTAAGGGGAGTGTAGTGTGTGAGAACAGCACATCTGAATTCACAGACAGCATCTGACTCTAACACACCCGAAGCAAGCGCTTCGCAACTGCATACAGTCTCTGCTCATCTCACAGCGTGAGCTGGTGTGCTGAACTCAACGAAGACTTTCAGCCGTTCAGAACCGTTTAAACCAGCAGACAAGCTATTTTCTCAGCAGGGCACAAGCAAAGAGTGAGTTAAACAATCAATGTTTAACCAGATCACCCTTGTTTCAGATATGTTCAGCATGGAACGGACTGTGAATATATTTACAATCAATGTTGAACAAGGAACTTGTGGCACTGAACTCTGGGATTGTTTTAGGAGCATGTGTGTGACGCTCACTGGCGTTTGGAGGAGATCTGAGTGTGTTTGTGTTGGTGCTTCACCTCTCTGACTTCAGGAAGAGATTACAGGGAAGCTCCACGAGATGATTGTGCTGCACATCCAGCACCTCCACGCCGGGACGCTCCACTCGCTCCGGCAGACGCCGCAGCTGGTTGTGCCCGGCCAAGATCTTCCTCAGACTGCCACTGCAGAGCAACCTGACGGTGGAGATCACAACACACACACACACACACACACACATTCATATTGTGATCTGTGCAGACGTCTCTCTCAGCATTTTCTGCTTTGCGGGCGTCATTTTAATAATGTTAAACTGTCATGAATCATTGGCATCAGTGTTGGTTCATGCGTCTGTACACACACTCCACACACACACACACTGCCGTTTCACTCACACACTCACCACGGAGGAAGCTCAGCGATGTTGTTGTGACTGACGTCCAGAACTTCCAGCTTCCTGCTGTCACTCAACCAATCGGGCAGAGACGTCATGCAGTTCCTGTGAGAGAGCGCACACACACACACACACACACACACACACACAGCTGATGACACACTGCAGTGATTCCAGCATCAGATGCGAGGAGAGCGATCAGACCCACCTGGAGATGTCCACGTACGTGAGGTTGGCGGCCGCAGGACTCACGTCTAGCTCTTGCAGCTCTGTGGGACACATGTGTAAAGCATCAAGCGAGCGAATGGACGCGTGAGGCGTGTGTGTGTGTGTGTGTGTGCGACGCTACCGTTGTTGGAGGCGTAGAGAGCCTTGAGCGCGCAGCCACGCAGACGCAGCCGTGTCAGCCGGTTCCTCTGGCAGTGCAGCACCTCCAGCCGCGGGAAGACGGAGGTGTCCAGCTCAGTCAGCCGGTTGTCCCGCACGTCCAGCTGCGTCACGTGCCGCAGGAACTCCGGCTCATCCGGCACCACGCTGGAGATCTGGTTCAGGCTGATGACACCACACACATCACTGACACTTTACACAATAACCTCACGGTTTTCCTCACTTATTCACCCTCAAGTTGATCTAAACAGATATGTTTCTCCTTCAGGAGAAAGGGTTTGGAAGAGCATGAGGCTCTCTGCGTGAACTATCCCTGAACTAATGTTGCCAACCTTTGATTATAAAACTGTAGCCTAACATGATCTAAGAATAGAGTTCGAGTTATGTGTATCTCTGACAGAGAGAAGTAGGAGAAGTTACAGTGCTTGAATCTGTAAATCAAACGCAATATGATTTCAGTTCGTTCTGTATTTCTGAGCATGATTTTACCATGGTTATAATCCCCTGGTTTGTGTTAATCAGGAGTGTGTGTGAGGGCGCTTGTGCTCACCGGAGGTCCACGTGTTTGAGCGTCAGCAGACGGAAGGTCTGGAGCGTCAGCACCGTCACTTTATTTCCAGCCATGCAGAGCCTCTCGACGGCGGGCAGCCGCTCCAGCAGCGCCGGCACCTGTGTGAACTCGTTGAAGGACAGCCCCAGATAGGCCAGCCGCTCCAGCCGGCCCAGCTCCACGGGGAGAGCGCTCAGCAGGTTCCCGTCCAGCACCAGCGTCTGCAGACTGACAGAGCTCAACCAATCAAACACCAGCGGCTGGTTTCAGAACGTTATTAAACACCAGATAACTTTGAACAAACACTCTATTAATGTTACTGGAAGAACGTTTGTCCATAACTTTGTTAGCTGCTATTGCCATGCAAAGCTTCCTCCTGCAAAGAGGCCAGTGTTTATTGCTACTACAGCAGTGCTTCTCAATTATTTTCTGTTACGCCACCTCTAGGAAGAAGTAAACATTTCGCGCCCCCACCAACCCCCATTTTCGAACTTTCGCCTTATTGTTTCCATTGCGACGTGTCATGCTTGTCACAAAAAGCGCTGAATGATAGATGTTTTTTCTTTTTCATTCAAAATAGTCACCAACTTCTTGGCTGTTATGAACTACCTGATTTTCAGATTCTCAGATATGTGGGAGTGAATGTGTTTTGTCGCTTAAAAACCTTTATAATGATCATGTTCGTTGATCTGTGACGCGTGACGGATGCAATGTAAGTTTGTGTCGCAGTTCAGAGAATCTGATCTGTCTGATTTACAACACGTCAATTCAGTCACTTCTTCTGAAATACGTGATAGTAAGTGGCCGGTGAAGTGGGAGAAGAACAGAGTGACGATTATAGTTACCAATACAATGTGTATCTGATGTGAATAAAACACCTTGTCAGTTTATCATTTAATGGATTGCTATTTCCTCTTTTATAGACATCAGTGTGTATTTTTCAAACTATAAATGTATTGTTTTGCCAGTACTTAAGAGTTTTTAAATGTTTGAAACCTAAAAGAAACCTTATGTGATTGAAAACACTGAATTGTTGTGATAAATGACGAGCTCTGAGCGTCTTTTTCTGGGTCAGTGCCAGATATCGCATGAAAACACGTGTGAATTTAGTGGTTGATCACGCAACGCATATGAACACAGGTGTGATCGTACATGTCAAAGAGTGAAGGGTTTGTTCTCTGAACTTCATATCTGGCAAAAAAAAAAGAAAAAAAGAAGAGCATGTTCCCAGGAGGAGTTCTGGAAGCACTGAACTACATTAAGCTCTGGAAGAGTGGCACTGGAGAGCGGGATAAGCAGGAGTGTGTCCAGCAGGCGGCAGCAGTGACTGCCTCAATCCACTTCATATTTACTGTCCCATTGTAGAAGTTCAGGTGTGTCTCATTAGAAGGTGATAAACAGTTCATAACAGTAATACAAGGAATGTTATGGCATATAATAACTTTGTAACATTTGAAAGAGTGCCGTTTTGTGTAATTCTGCTAGCAGCAGCGAGATTGGCAGAAAGCACACGCTTCACCTTTAAACACACTCACTTTGTCATTTTGCCCACGTCAGGATGGATGGAGGTCAGCTGGTTGCAGCTGAGGTTGACCTCCGTCAGCGTGCTGATGCTGCAGATGTGCAGCGGGAAACTTCCCAGCTGGTTATTAGAGAGATTGAGACTCCGCAAACGGGAAAATCTGCAGGACAAGAGAGGAAATTTGACGGTGAGCAGATCTCCTCAGAAGAACCATGACTCTTTCACTTCATAATGTCACGCTTTCATCCACATTACGTCCTTAATAGTTTTAGCGGATGAGCGGCAAACACACACTGACCTCTGCAGCTGCAGCAGCGTCTGGTCAGCAGGCAGGAAGTTGTGCTTGAGGTTGAGATGCGTCAGGTCTTGACTGTACAGTAGATTGGGCGGCAGTTTCTCTAGACTGCAGCAGGACAGATCCACCGAACTGATCCTCTGAGACACCATCTGACAGAGAGAGAGAGAGAGAGGTCGTTCATCAAGGAATGGGGTCAAACCATCATCAAGACTCTAGATATTAGGACATTAAGATACAAAACTAGATATTGTCAGGGTTCTGTCACATTCGATCTAATCACTTCTTGGTGTTGTGGTGGCAGAGATCTGACACTACCGTAGTTTACTTTTACGTTTATTCATTTAGCAGACGCTTTTAGCGACTCACAATTTGAGGAATACAGAAAGATGCAAAAATACGTAAGAGTGCTTACAATACAAAGTTTCGAACATTACACATACAAGACGCAATGTCTCGTGTTTTGTGTGAGCGTGCGGTTTGGAGCCGAGCACTTTTCGTCCACGTTCTTTGTCTTGTGTGTAGGCCGTGGTGTTTGATCCCGATTCTAGTCCTGTTTCTGTTTTGTGTTTCGGTGTTTGTCGTCTTCTGAGCGCGTGCAGTTTCGACATCACTGTGCGGACCTCTCCGTGTGTTGTTGTGAAGCACGAGGTTCATGTTTACACGGGCCGCATGTTTTCACGTCACGTCATGTGTTGTGTTGCGTGCAGCCTGTGGTTTCACTGGCTGCGTGCTTTCTTGTTGTCTTATTTCATGTGGACACGAAGCTTAATGCACGTTCGCATTGGCTGCGTGTTTGTGTCGTGTCATTGTGTAACCCCGCCTGTCTTGTTCCCTCGATACTGTTTGATTTGCCCCACCTGTTCTCCATCTATTACACACCTCATGTTCTCTGTTTATTCCTAACGTGTTTGCTCTCCTGTGCTGCTTCGTCGTCGTTCAATTGCTGTGGTTTGATGTTTTGTTTGGTCTTGTTTTTCCTCCTTCGAGTGGTTTCTGTTCGTATCTTTGTTTTATTTTCTTGTTAAATAAATGACCTCATATCATGCAAAAGTGAGTCCTCGCCTCATCCCCTTTACCTCACCTGACAGATATAACATGCTAGAAACATAATAATCACTGTAATAATCATCCAATCATAGACTCTTAAGTATTTGCCTATTCAAATCCAGACAGTGAGTGGTTTTTGCAGGGCAGTGTATAACAGTTTCTCAATGTAACTAAAATAACACTGGTTTTCTGGTCCAGCAGGTGAAAATGGTGCGTCTTAGAAACACAGCCTCACACAACCATTCATGACTGACTTCATAAACTGCGTTCATTAATAACACAGCACAGGATGGCATTAACACAGCCGCTCTCGCGAGGGTTTTCTAATCTGAGGTTCCCAGTGGGCAGGACGGCTCTCACGGCACAATCTCATCTCTGGGAACGGCGCAGTGAAATAGGCTGGCCAGGCTTGCCCTACTTGCATTTGTTTAGGATGGTTCGCTCGTAGTAAAGTATGCTAAAGTAGGACTCCCAACTAGGGCTTTACACTCGTTCTATGATGGAGTGATGAGGTGTCACTTTCAGGGCAAATGTAGCTCAGATCAGACGGAAGAAGAGCTGCAGAATATCTTTAACAGCTCTTTAAAGTGCTGCAGTATGAACTATGCAAGAGTGTGTGTCTAAATGCGCTACAGAAACACAGAGGTCTGAGGTCCACCAGCAGAAACACACACTGATGTACAGCAGGGGAACTCTGTATACAGTAATCCCTCACCACTTTGCGGTTCAAGTTTGGTGGCCTCAGAGCATCGCAGATTTTTCAAAAATATTAATCGAAAGATAAAAATACCGCCATATCGGCAGCCGTATTGAGGAAAGCAGCGTTGCTTCATCGTGATGCGAGAGAAACGATTTCCCAGGATGCCAGACAAAGAGAGAAACTCTCTCAGAGGCTTTGTACACGCCCACAGCACTCAGACAAGACACGTGATTGGTTCCCGGTGCGAGATCGACCAATGAGAGCATGAGTGGATGTATCCCGTGATTGGCTGATCCTACTATGCGGATCTTCCCCTATCGCGGGGGTTCCGGTCCACATTAACCGCGATAAACGAGGGATCACTGTACACCTTTCTACAATAGAGATGGTTTCAAAGCAGCTTTATAGAGATCACAGGAAAACAATAAAAAACTATTTAGTTTTGGCTGAACAGCAGCTCTAGAAGAATCAATCAATACAATTGAAGAATATTAAGTGTGTACAACTAATCGAGCCAGAGGCGACAGTAACAAGAACCCAAAACTCCAGCAGGAGACAGAATGAATGAAGAACAGAATGGAGAAAAAACCTTGGGAGGGGAACCAGATCTCCTCTGGCCCTCAGACAAACGGTGCATGACTGTGACGTGTGCACTCCTGCCAGAGTTCAGTTCCCTTTACCGTGCGTTCAGAGCTGAGCCGGACGCACGCCGGAGGACGAATGCAGATCACAGCAAGAGAAATGACGCTGGGCAAAGTTCATAGGCGAGAGCAGAGTCACATAAACGACCACCGCTGTGTTTCAGACACACTTCTGTTGAAACACTTAAACAGCAGCTTCATGATGTGTGTGTGATTTCAATCACTGAGTCTTCAAGTGATGTGGGTCTTGAGGACAGATCAGAGGATGCTGCTTCAGTTGTTCACCTCCGACTCCACGTCTTAGTCAGACATAATAAAGCCGTTAAGAGAAGGAATTAACTTGTGTAACGTCTAGTCTTCTTGTGTCAGGCCATCTTATTTGTACAAGGAGAGAGGCGGATACACACACACACACACACACACACACACCTTAGCAGCGTGTCGGTGCCAGCGCAGGTGTTCGGTGAAGCTGTCGAAGCTGATGTAGTAGGTCTGACTCTGAGGTCCCGCCGAGCTGAAGGCCAAACAGTGGCTGTGTTTCTTCACCTCTTCCACCTGAACACAACACAAACACACTCAGCGTTACACATGAAAACACATCTTCTCCATCAGTGTGTGTGTGTGAGCTCTGACTGTGAGCAGTGAGGCTGGAGGGGGCAGCAAGCGCGCAGTATTTAGTCTAGACACATAAATGATCAGACGTTAAACACACCTCTGTTTGTTTAGCACTTCATCAACTCTCACAACCACCATAAAACTTTACACCTCACTGACCAACGTCCACTCGTCTGTGCTCTCGCTGAACTCCTGCTTTAAGAGGTGCTGTTCTTGGGAACATGTTTTATAAGTATAGTCTGGTGTTATTTAACGTGTGAAGGAACCTTGATCATCTTAATTATATTGATACTGTATTTAAGTTCCTACATAAAACATTTCAATTGACTTACAGCATATGATCGTGCAGCTCTGATCAATCATTTAAAGCCATACATGGAAAACTGTGAGAACATCAGCTGTGTTTGGACGTCTCTTGAGCTCTGTAAGTGTGTGTTCAGTACCTTTCCTCCGATCAGCGGCAGGATGTGCATCTTGCCGGTGTGGCTGGCCTTCACGGAGGACACCATGAGACAGGTGCCGCACAAGATCACCTGCCGACGGCTCCAGCGGTTCACCGGCAGCTGCAGCTTTCCTTTCCGTACATTATACGTGCCGGAGAGCTGAATGCGCTCCGAGCTCTCGATGCAGTGAGGCTTTCCTGCAGAACAGAGAACAATATGAGTTACGGGTCCAGTCCTGCGCTCAACACAACCCATGCAGCTTCAGACGCACATCTCATTCACACGCACTCTGGCACATGAAGTGCAGCAGCCACTACTACAAGTGAGAGGATTAGGCATCAACTTATCAAGGATTCAGGAGTCGTTACTGGTAAAGATAAGCAGCAAGTGTTGGAGGAAGAGTAGAGTAGGACTGGATTCTTTGAATTATTCAGCAGAGCTCCATTGAATCGGCCATAGAGAAACACATGTACAGTTCTGCGTGTTCTTGACTAACATTCACCTCTGAGAAAGAGCCGCAAGATCAGGCACACATCTGATCGCCACACATCTGACAGCCACACATCTGACAGCCACACCACTGACAGCCACACCACTGACAGCCACACCACTGACAGCCTCACATCTGACAGCCACACCACTGACAGCCTCACATCTGACAGCCACACCACTGACAGCCTCACATCTGACAGCCTCACATCTGACAGCCTCACCACTGACAGCCTCACACCACTGACAGCCACACCACTGACAGCCACACCACTGACAGCCACACCACTGACAGCCTCACATCTGACAGCCACACCACTGACAGCCACACCACTGACAGCCACACATCTGACAGCCACACCACTGACAGCCTCACATCTGACAGCCACACCACTGACAGCCACACATCTGACAGCCACACCACTGACAGCCACACATCTGACAGCCACACCACTGACAGCCTCACATCTGACAGCCACACCACTGACAGCCTCACATCTGACAGCCTCACATCTGACAGCCTCACCACTGACAGCCTCACACCACTGACAGCCACACCACTGACAGCCACACCACTGACAGCCACACCACTGACAGCCACACCACTGACAGCCACACCACTGACAGCCACACCACTGACAGCCACACCACTGACAGCCTCACATCTGACAGCCACACCACTGACAGCCACACCACTGACAGCCACACATCTGACAGCCACACATCTGACAGCCTCACATCTGACAGCCACACCACTGACAGCCTCACATCTGACAGCCACACCACTGACAGCCACACCACTGACAGCCACACCACTGACAGCCACACCACTGACAGCCACACCACTGACAGCCACACCACTGACAGCCACACCACTGACAGCCACACCACTGACAGCCTCACATCTGACAGCCACACCACTGACAGCCACACCACTGACAGCCACACATCTGACAGCCACACATCTGACAGCCTCACATCTGACAGCCACACCACTGACAGTCACACCACTGACAGTCACACCACTGACAGTCACACATCTGACAGCCACACATCTGACAGCCACACCACTGACAGTCACACCACTGACAGTCACACCACTGACAGCCACACCACTGACAGCCACACCACTGACAGCCTCACATCTGACAGCCACACCACTGACAGCCTCACCACTGACAGCCTCACCACTGACAGCCTCACCACTGACAGTCACACCACTGACAGCAACACATCTGACAGCCTCACATCTGACAGCCTCACCACTGACAGTCACACCACTGACAGCCACACATCTGACAGCCTCACCACTGACAGTCACACCACTGACAGCCACACCACTGACAGCCACACCACTGACAGCCTCACATCTGACAGCCTCACCACTGACAGTCACACCACTGACAGCCACACATCTGACAGCCACACCACTGACAGCCTCACATCTGACAGCCTCACCACTGACAGCCTCACCACTGACAGTCACACCACTGACAGCCACACATCTGACAGCCTCACATCTGACAGCCTCACATCTGACAGCCTCACCACTGACAGCCTCACATCTGACAGCCTCAC
The DNA here is from genome assembly GCA_037043235.1 of Rhodeus uyekii. Taxonomy (NCBI): domain Eukaryota; kingdom Metazoa; phylum Chordata; class Actinopteri; order Cypriniformes; family Acheilognathidae; genus Rhodeus; species Rhodeus uyekii. The sequence goes on along the minus strand of JAWRVZ010000101.1, from coordinate 2,317,981 downwards.
CACTGACAGCCTCACCACTGACAGTCACACATCTGACAGCCTCACTCCTGACAGCCACACCACTGACAGTCACACCACTGACAGCCACACTACTGACAGCCACACCACTGACAGCCTCACATCTGACAGCCACACCACTGACAGCCACACTACTGACAGCCACACCACTGACAGCCACACATCTGACAGCCTCACATCTGACAGCCTCACATCTGACAGCCTCACATCTGACAGCCTCACATCTGACAGCCACACCACTGACAGCCACACCACTGACAGCCACACATCTGACAGCCACACATCTGACAGCCACACATCTGACAGCCTCACATCTGACAGCCTCACCACTGACAGTCACACCACTGACAGTCACACCAATGACAGTCACACATCTGACAGCCTCACATCTGACAGCCACACCACTGACAGTCACACCACTGACAGCCACACCACTGACAGCCACACCACTGACAGCCACACCACTGACAGCCTCACATCTGACAGCCACACCACTGACAGCCACACATCTGACAGCCTCACATCTGACAGCCTCACCACTGACAGTCACACCACTGACAGTCACACATCTGACAGCCACACATCTGACAGCCACACATCTGACAGCCACACATCTGACAGCCACACCACTGACAGTCACACCACTGACAGCCACACCACTGACAGCCACACCACTGACAGCCTCACATCTGACAGCCACACCACTGACAGCCACACATCTGACAGCCTCACATCTGACAGTCACACCACTGACAGCCTCACATCTGACAGCCACACCACTGACAGCCTCACATCTGACAGCCACACATCTGGCAGCCTCACCACTGACAGTCACACCACTGACAGTCACACATCTGACAGCCACACATCTGACAGCCTCACATCTGACAGCCTCACATCTGACAGTCACACCACTGACAGCCTCACATCTGACAGCCACACATCTGACAGCCTCACCACTGACAGCCACACCACTGACAGTCACACCACTGACAGTCACACCACTGACAGTCACACATCTGACAGCCACACATCTGACAGCCTCACATCTGACAGCCACACCACTGACAGTCACACCACTGACAGCCACACCACTGACAGCCTCACATCTGACAGCCTCACATCTGACAGCCTCACATCTGACAGCCACACCACTGACAGCCACACATCTGACAGCCTCACATCTGACAGCCTCACCACTGACAGTCACACCACTGACAGTCACACCACTGACAGTCACACCACTGACAGTCACACATCTGACAGTCACACCACTGACAGTCACACATCTGACAGTCACACCACTGACAGTCACACATCTGACAGTCACACCACTGACAGCCACACCACTGACAGCCTCACATCTGACAGCCACACCACTGACAGCCACACATCTGACAGCCACACATCTGACAGCCACACATCTGACAGCCACACATCTGACAGCCTCACATCTGACAGCCTCACATCTGACAGTCACACCACTGACAGTCACACCACTGACAGTCACACATCTGACAGCCACACATCTGACAGCCTCACATCTGACAGCCACACCACTGACAGCCACACCACTGACAGCCACACCACTGACAGCCTCACATCTGACAGCCACACCACTGACAGCCACACCACTGACAGTCACACCACTGACAGCCACACCACTGACAGTCACACCACTGACAGCCACACCACTGACAGTCACACATCTGACAGCCACACATCTGACAGCCACACCACTGACAGCCACACCACTGACAGCCACACCACTGACAGCCACACCACTGACAGCCTCACATCTGACAGCCACACCACTGACAGCCACACCACTGACAGTCACACCACTGACAGCCACACCACTGACAGCCACACCACTGACAGCCACACATCTGACAGCCTCACATCTGACAGCCTCACCACTGACAGTCACACCACTGACATTCACACATCTGACAGCCACACCACTGACAGCCTCACATCTGACAGCCACACCACTGACAGCCACACCACTGACAGCCACACCACTGACAGTCACACCACTGACAGCCACACCACTGACAGCCACACCACTGACAGCCACACCACTGACAGCCACACCACTGACAGCCACACCACTGACAGTCACACCACTGACAGTCACACCACTGACATGAATGCACAAGTGAATGTGTAGCTCCAGTTATGGTTGTGCTCTTCCTGCCAAAAAACCCAAACAATCTATGTACTGTTTGTTATATACATACAATATACAACACACACACACACACACACACACACACACAACTTAAACACAATATTACAACTTACAACTGCACAAGCAAAAGACTGCTAATGCACAAGTGAACTGGGCTAGTCATGAAGGAGTAACAACAACATGCTAAACACGCGTGTACAAACAAAAGCAGCTGGTTCTGATGCAGACATGACATGACGTGAGAATGAGCAGGGGTGTGAGAGCCACCAGTGCCGCAGTTCCCTTCTTCACCACACATTCACACTACAGAAGTGTGTGTCGCTGTAGAGCTGATGTTCCTGCTCACTTTACAACCACAACTAGTCTAGAAAATCCCATTATAATCTGATGTAGCCTTAACCACCACCAGTGAGCTTCTGAAATAGTCCATTATTCATCAGCCAGATGACGGTGACAAAAACACATACACACACATCCCGGAGTCCCACATCCCAGAACCCATGCGTTTCTGCACCGCTGACACTCAATCACTGCAGGACATTCCTCGCCTCCCTATGGATGAGCGCGTGTGTGTCCGGCGTGGGCTGTTGTTACACACCTCATCCTGTTCGGCTGATCCAGTCCTCTGGCCGTCCGGCACGCAGCAGGAGAGGGTGTGTGTGCAGGCTATATTTGTCCCGTTCTGAGGTCTAATGCACCGGAGGAACCGCCTGCGTGACATATTGGGGCTAAAAACTCCTGAATAATTTCGTTTAGGGCTTGTGAGTGTGAGTGACACATCTTCATCACTTCTCAAAGCATCTTATCACAATATATGTGAGAAATATCTTGATTTTTAAGTATTTTATCATCAGAGGAAGCAAACAGTAGCTGAAGTCAATAACGTTCAGAACACAGTAAGAATCTAGTTTATAACACTGTATTTTCACACAGTTTGTCACTACATGAACACAATAAACAGGCTAAACTCACGACTAGTGGCGTCTGACACAGACGCTGACACAGACTGACTCATTATTAGATAAAACTATGAAGTAATGATGAAAGTAAAGTCCTGCTTTCTATGGCTTCAGGACAGAGATGAGCCGTGCGGTCATCAGTGACGCTCACAGGGCTCTAGATGTGGAGGAACACTGAATCAGCCGGTGTGTATCAGATCAGCACAACTGTCAGAACGAGAACACACTCGGCATCCATATGACGTTTCAGCTTTTATCCAAACGTACAAAACTGAAGATGCTACGCCTTTACATCACATCTCCCTTTCTGAGCACAGATCTGAGCGCACATGGCTAGAACTCATGATTAGTGATGTATGATGACAGGGATCAGCTTCAACTTTAGAGGAGTGCGACGTCTGTGTGAGGACAGAAGTGATTACACTACATATTGATGACAAAGGTGTCGTCATGTCCTCCAAAGTTTCTCTCAGAGAGGAGAGACCGACAGCTCAGCACACACACACACACACACACACACACACACACACACAGAACCTCCTGAACTGCTGAACCTCCTGAAATCTCATCTGGATCCAGATGCTCAGAACAGCAGTTACACTCCAACACCATCTGAGCCTCCACTGCAGCATCTCACCACACACACACACACACACACACACACACACACACACACACACACACACACACACACACACATTCAGTCACACACTCTCACGCACACACCCACTCAGTCAAACAAACTAACACACTCTCAAGCACGCACACACACACACTCAATCACACTCTCACACACATGTACTCAGTCAAACACATACACTCACACATGTTCAGTTACACTCTCTCTCACTCACACACACACACACTCACACACACTCACTCTCACTCAAACTCTCAGACACACACACTCAGTCAAACACTCTCACTCACACACACAATCACACTCTCACACACATGTACTCAGTCACACACATACACACACACTTGCTCACACGTGCATGAGTGGATGGAGCTGTTTGTCAGGAGACACAGTTACATAACAGAGAGTGAGTGTGTGTGTGTTGGTGAGAGAGAGAGAGAGAGAGAGAGAAAGAGAGAGAGAGAGCGCATTACTGGATCTGCTCAACTACATTCTTCAGTGTCGATGGATGCCGAACAGTCTAGAGGTGATCGACACGTTCAGTCGATCTATCGCTGTCCAGTACCTGCACGAGTCTCAGCCTCCATTACTCTACGCTCTGGAATTAATCAGAGGCGTGAGATGGGACGCACTTGGTTCCGGCTGACCTAAATTATGCAGCCTAACAATCATTTTACATGATTTGGATTAAAAATGTATGTATAATGTGTTATGTGTATGCCAGGTTGAAGAGATGTGTTTTTAGTCTAGATTTAAACTGACAGAGTGTGTCTGCTTCCTGAACTGTAATAGGAAGACTGTTCCAGAGTTTAGGAGCTAAATAGGAAAAGCATTACAAAAAGCACCTAGTAAAGCATTACAATAATCTAGCCTTGAACTCATGAACGCATGAACTAACTTTTCCGCATATGTCGCAATTTAGATATTTTTTAAGATGGAATACATTTTTCTTCACAGGCTGATGTGATCTTGTAGTAGACGGTTGCATGGTTATAATTTTCTCTCTAATATTATGAATTTTGCAAGTAAAGAAGTCCATGAAGTCATTAGTGCTGTGCTGATTTAAAGCATCTGGGGTTGAGGCTTTATTTCTTGTTAATTTAGTCACTGTATCAAATAAATACCTAGGGTTGTATTTGTTTTCTTCTAAGAGGGTAGAAAAGTAAGCAGATCTAGCTGATCTTAAGGCCTTTCTGAATGCAATAGAGCTGTCTTTCCATGAAATGCGAAAAACCTCTAGCTTAGTTTTTTTCCAGCTACGCTCCATTTTTCTGGCTGCTCTCTTGAGGGCCCGGGTGTGCTCGTTGTACCACGGTGTTGGACTATTTTCTTTAATCTTCTTTAAGCGTAACGGAGCAACAGTGTCTAAAGTGTGTAAAGGTAGTGTAAAATGTCTCTAAATGCCAATCCCAATGCGTCTTTTTCATTATCTACATGGATATTAAAATCACCAACAGACTTTATGACTTTATCTAAAGACATTACTAATTCTGATAGAAAATCAGCAAATTCTTTGATAAAGACTGTATGGTAGCCAGAATACAGTAGCAGCACAAAAGTTAAACAGGAATTATTACTTGCATTAGATAGTTCCATCACTTCAAAATGTGTCCTAAATCAGATCCAGGTCGGATGTTTTGCAATACGACAGTCTCATTCATGCAACTTTTACGACACTCGAGAGCAACATTCATCACAAATCTGTGCTCATGTCAGTCACTTCACTGACGCAACGCAGCTCATATTACAGTTTCCCCGAAATTAGCTTCATTATTAGGGACAAGAATTTATCAAATTTTGTGCATGGACCGTCCGGATGAACTACGATCCATATTCTTGATACGGCACATCCTGCGATTTGACTACTGCAGATCCGCACATTGAGCTATCAATGCTACACGATATACATCTAGTTTATATCTCACCATTATCACAGCATATTCCTCATATCGCTAAATTCGCTATTCAAGAAGAAGGATGATGATCTCGCCTTGAGAAATAACACAATTATTCCTATTTAAAAATAGCATGTTTACAGCCCACTTACCATTACCATTCAAAGTGTTCACTACAAAATTACTAAATATTAAAAGTGAATGTAAAATTAACAAATAATTACACTGCATTTACATTTCCTGAGAAAACTCTTCCCACTCCCCAAATCTGCTGGAAACCCGTGTTGCGTCCCGATTCTCCTGCTATCCGTCCTGAACGGTGTTTAAATCAGAATTAGTGTCAAATCGTAGTGTCTTGAATTAGTATTCCAACAATGAAGCCAATGCTCAGTGTCTGAAGCGCAGATCCACGCACACGCTAACATTAGATAAGAACTACAAACTCAAGAGTGTTTAGAAAACTACAAACATGGCGGTTGTGTGCGAGCGACCGGTTTAGAAAGCGGAGTTTGAGTGACTGATAATCAGCATCTAACCTGATGTAAAACTATTCGGTCAATGCTATCCACATTATATTTCATCTGTAACAGCATTGTGAACTTCTGGAAAGTTATGTTTGGTCATTTACTTTGAAATGCATCAGTACGAATGAAAGACCCACGACTAAATCTTGCTAACGACATGCTAATTCAAGCTAAAACTAGCAAGCGACATGCTAATTCAAGCTAAATCTTGCTAGCGACTTGCTAATGAACACTAAATCTTGCTAGCAACATGCTAGTCAATGCTTAATCTTGTTAGCGACTTGTTTTTCGACAATCTTGTTTTAATAAAAAGTCCTAAAGGTCCTTTAATCTTGTTAGCACATTTCTTCATAAGAACCATACATGTTTTTAGGGCAAGTATGCGAACTGAGATGCAGAAACGATAACTAACCTAAGAGTGTTAATTTGAGTTGTTAAATTCAGCTCGCTTCTATTAGCACGCCAACAGCTGAACTAGCTCTAAACGAATAACTCGTCAAGCATTACAGCCGACCCGACTCAGTTCTTTAACTGCTCAAGCGCTCCTTCTGCAACATTACTGTTCCAAACATGGTTTGATTGGGAAAGTTAATTAAATAGTTAAATTAATAACGTTTACCAGAGCTTGGATAGAATTTAACACTCGATATCTTTATGCTGTAGCTTGTGGCTAAAGCTTGTAACTCCCGCGAGTCCTCAAACTGCGAGTCCTCAAACTGCTGCACCTCCTTCAGTCGTGAGCGGAGCGTGTAACTGAGAGCCTGGTTCGAGTCCCGCTCGCAACGGCTCGAGCAGGACTGGTTACTCACACATTCTGGAGACCGTCTCTGCTTGGAGAGCAAGAGCAAATGAAGAACTGATTCTTTGAATAAGAAAGATGGTTCTTTGTCCAGCGTTTTCGTTATTCGAGATTTAGGCCAAAAGTATTAAACGACAGGAAAAACTGAGCGCCCACAACACAGCGCAAAGCTAAACTTCAGCCTGTTAATGACTCACAAAACACATTTCTGACATTTGCTGGTGAAAAACCCTGCAACTCCGTTTGAGCTTGATTATGATAGTGATATAACGACCGGATCAAAATATTGAACAAAATGATGAAATAATGTTATTAACCTGTTAATGGTATTCTCAAATAAGCGATTCTGTTACGACGATCAAAGTTGATTTGGTTTTTGTTTATGTTCCTGTTAAAATGCCATTAGTTTCCGTTCCTTGAAGCAGTTTGAAGACCTCAGATATATCATGTGTTCTAACAGGCTGGCAAAAGAGAAAGCATGACTTTGAGCTCGAGGAAATGCAACGGTTTCCTGTTCTTATGCTAATAAAATAGCAGCTAGCTCAACGATCTCTCTCCCATCAAACAAGAGCATTGAGATCACAGTTTCTCGTTGTCTGCATCATTCACGCACGTGTGTTTGGCAGATCTACAGGATAAGAAGTTACTTCAAGCTGAACTTCTCCGGCGAGCCGAACATGCCTGACATTCCCAGAGTTCCCGAGTGTCACGCTTGACACGCCTGCCGCCGGGAGGAACACGCTTCCGGACGCCAGCCACCATCCCAACACGGGCAGACTGATCAGCCATCCTCCTCCTCGAGGCCAGCAGAAACACACAAACACAATCCTTCCCATGCAACACAACTCAGAGTTAAACATTTATGAACAAATGTGGGTTTTACTTCTGGCTGAATCAAATATGGCGTGGAGCAGTAGCAAGAAATTAAAATGTAGCTTTTCAAAAAGCTTAA
>JAWRVZ010000101.1:2292500-2297500 GCA_037043235.1 Rhodeus uyekii | reverse complement strand
GTTTTATTGGTGCGTCACAATCATTCATATTCATCCGTTTTTATGTTTTTGAATTATAAAACAGCCATCAGTGAATTTAACACATAAACAGATTAACCACAAATGTAATAATAATAATAATAATTTAAGAACTCATTCTTTCTGAATATTTAAATATCCACGTGATCGCTGTTATTTTCTGTGGTCGTTGCGAAAGTTTTTATTCATGTTTTTAGTTTTTAATGAAAGCACAGTGCGACATCAGTGCAGTTAGAGAAGAGTTTTCCTGATATGCATAATAACCATGCATGATGATGATAATAATATAATATAACAATAATAATAAACAACTTATCTTTACCTTTGAGTTTCTATCACAAACTCAAACATAATTTCCCCACATGTTTCTAATTCGTATTCATTTCCATAAAAAAAACTATATATTTACTTTGATTATCCTCTATGCAAAGTTATCCTCTATGCAAACATGCATCAATTATATCATATCAACACCCACTACATTTCTTTTTGAGCATTTCAATTAATGTGATAATAAACATTAGAAAATAACAAAAAAACAACAACATTACAATACATAAAACATGGAACTTGTTTACACCTTATAGAGCAGATTCTTTTATTGAACAATAGCTGACTTTTGAATGTTAATCAATGAACATAACCTGCGATTGTTTTGTTGTGTCTGTTACAAAAGTATTTATTTATCTAGAGTGGAATTATTTGAGATGTTTTTGTCTTCACAACACCTTCTTTTTTTTACATCACAAAACAAAACTGTTTAAGCATATGTGTAGAATTTGCTTAACCACTGCATATGATTGTAAGTTGTACTGCATTTTCAACATGCCTCTGATATTCATTCAGACTTTTTTTGCTGTAACTTAAAGTGAAGAACCATTTGTTGAACTTGCACTTTGCCGTTAGCTGAAGCAGATAACATGATCTAACACACACAATCACATCACACCAAATTACATCAAATCAAATCACAGTAAATATGGCACGATGTATGTTGGAAAAGCTGAGTGTGTCACAATATTTGAACAGTAGTGATCCTGCATATCTCAGCACAGCTTATCCGTGATGATCCTGACTCTGAGCTTCCAGGTCATCCAGGAGACTTTTGCTTCGGCTCTTTTGCTCTTGTTTTTTCTCACAATGTTGTAAGTAATCTCCACTGATTGAACTGGGAAAAGACAAGACAAGACAGGCAAATAAGAGCATGCACCATTTTTTATTTACTGATTAAAGTGTACATCAAATCATACTTTAGTCACATACACAATATGTTAAAAAGTAAATTTAATTCGAAGTGTATTATATACATTATCTAATTCATATAACATATTTCCACTGCTGATGACATTGTTCCAGAACCACTTGGGAATTGCTGTTTTCATCCAGGAAAACACAAGTGCTGGGCAGCAAGGAATCGTACAAGGTAATCCGAGGCAGAGTCAAACACGGGCAGAATAATGCAGGCAATAGTAGTTCACAAAAATGTAGCCGAGGCAAACAACACTTTGCAATGAGTGATTATATAGAAGGGGTTGGAATGGTGTGTGTGATGAGGAACAGGTGTGCAGTGATCAGTGCAGGTATGCGGCTCAAGGGAAATGTAGTCCAAACTAAATGCTAGACGAGGAAACTTCACTGGTGTTCATTACATTTATATTAAAGAGCATAACAACCTCCTTGTGTCATACATTTATGTTTATTCAGCACTGAAAGGTTGCCTACCTGTCTATATTTCATATGTCAACATGTTTCTGTCGATTTCACACATTTTAGTCTAATAAAATAAAATGTACAACTAATTCTAAACAACTGTACAACTAATAAATTTTTTTAAGTTAAATTGCTTACCTGGTTGGATCAGTCTGGTTCTTCTTCTTGTAGAGTAAATCCAAGGCTTATTCCTCACAGAGCGTCTTCCAAACTTGATGAAAAACAGAGGAATGATGAAGTTTGGGGCTTTGCTTTGAGCTGATGTTGTTGTTTACTGATTAGCATGTTTTTTAACTATACTTGTCCTTCTTGATTTGAGCGCTGCCTTTGACACATATTAGTTTCCATTTGGCATCACTTGCACTGCTCTGTCTTGGTTTAGGTCATATCTATTTGGACGCAGTCAGCGTGTTCAATTAAAAGGTTTTAGTTCAAGAACATCTACCGGGTGTTCCCCAGGGTTCTGTCTTGGGTCCACTTCTTTTCATTATATATATGCTCCCTCTTGGTGATATTTTAAGGAAATATGGTATTAATTTTCATTGTTATGCGGATGACACCCAACTTTACCTGTCTTCCAAACCCACCTCACCTCTTTTCCTCCGCCATCTTTGTCAAGCTGTTTAGCTGAAATTAAAAACTGGCTTTCAGCAAACTTCTTGAAGGTTAATGGCAGTAAAACTGAGGCTCTGCTTGTTGGCACTAGATCTGCTGTGTCTAAACCCAATTGTTTCTCATTACACATTGACAATACTGCAATCTGTCCTTCCTCTCAGGTAAAAAATTTAGGTGTCATCATGGATAGCACACTACCATTTAAAGCTCAAATAAATAATATTACACGTATCACGCACTAGTCACCTTTTCTCACAGGTATTCCCGCCAAAAGTACTACATAAGCTTCAACTGGTTCAGAACTCTGCAGCACGTGTTCTCTCTAGAACACCCTATAATGATCACATTTCTCCAGTTCTCCAGCAATTGCACTGGCTCCCTGTAAAATATAGAGTTCAATTCAAACTTTTACTTTTAAGGCACTTCATAATCTTGCACCACCATATCTTACTCAACTTCTCCAGGTTTACACTCCTTCACGTGCACTTAGATCTTCATCCTCAATTTCTCTCGTGGTACCTCGGATTCAACTAACCACGATGGGTGCCAGATCTTTTATTTTTGTTGCCCCCCCCCCCCCCCCCCCCCCCCCCCCCGCCTCCCGCCTATGGAACTCTCTTCCCCTTGATGTCTGTAATAGCGAGTGCTTGCTGACTTTTAAAACGGGTCTTAAGACATATCTTTTTTTACAGGCTTTTTTATAACATGTTTTATTGAGACTTAAACGCACTTTATATTTATATGCTGCTTGTTTGTTGTGTATTTTGTCTGATGTAGTGACTTGTATATTGCTTGTAAGGCGAACTTGGATGCTTTGAAAGGCGCTACGAAATTAAGTATATTATTATTATTAGCATGTGAAAGGCTGCGCAGTGCACGCATTTTGTCAAATTAAACATAACTAGATCAGAAGGGATAGGGGTTTCCTACAGATTACATGAACAGTGAATATTTATTACTTCATTTAAAAGTATACACTTCAAGCTTTCTAAAGACTTCAATCTCATGTCTGTGTGGCAAGTATTCGCTGAGTGACAGTTGATGCGTTTCTGACTGGATTTGCTGAGAGAGAGACGTCTGAAATAAATTTTCTTTATTTTGCGAAAAACAAAGCACAAAATTTAATGCGGGTGTACACAAATACAAGTAGACACTTAATAGTTTGGAATTATGTATAACACTCAGCAGTTTGACCAAAATCAGGCTCTTTCACTCTGAATGTTGTCAGTGACCGGAGATCAGCGAGCACCTCATCCAGCTCATCAGACAGCGGTTTTGAGGAGCTCCAGCCTGGTTTAGGCACCTCAGCCTCAGGAGTATGGGGATATGGCTCCAGTTCATCTCCTAAAATACACTAAAACTCCTGCTGTCATCGGCTGTGTTGGCCTCGGGCTTCGGGATGAAATCTGTCTCTGGTGATTCCTCTCACTCTGTTTCTGTGACAAGCTCTGAGTCTGCCGTGGGCTCTTGCTCCGTTGCAGGCATGGCTGATGGGTTGCTAAGCTCTGGGCCCGGAGTGGTGCAGGCGAGGGCTTCTTTAACCAGCACTGCACCAGCACACCACTCCACACACTCAGCGAAACTCCCTTGAGGAACATACACAAGCAGCTGTGCCTTTGACCATTCATGAAGCACAGGTAAAACAACGCATGTGTAATGGGGTATTTGTGTGTGATGAGGAAGACGAGCAGTCTTGAAACTTCTAATTAATCACAAACTAAACAAAAGACTTAAATATAAACAAATATAAACAAAAGAGCACACTTGTGCAAAAACACAAGATAACTTGGAAAACCAGGAGCATAACTAAGCATTAACAACAACTGACAAAGACAAAGGAACACATGAGGGTTTATATACACAGGATAACGGGGAACGGGTGACGGGACTAACAGGGGGAGTAGCTGACGTTAGAGGTGACAGAAATTCAGTGGGATCACACAGAAGGAAACAGGAAGTGGCGAGACGCACGACATGACTGTGACAACATGTCTAATTTCATCCTTGAAAGAGCAACCCCTCTCCATGGTGTTTTCACCTTAAAATCTTGACTTGTGTTCTGTCAGGAGTTGCATGTATTAACTCCACCAAAGAGCTGCATGACATAATTAATGTGATATAGTCTTTTTTTATTAAAAACAAAGAACAATAGGATAAATAGGATGCACATACCAATGTAACATTAACACAAGACAATGAACTGAAGACAGAGGAATTATACGCACAGAAACATGCAATCAAAGAAAGACGGAGCAGGTGAGAGACCAGAACAACTAACAAAATTGACAAAAATTACACAATTGGACACGGGCGAATACAGAAAATGAAAAATGAAGACTAGAAATAAAGCATGACTGTGACAGGAGTGCAGTTACAACACAATCTGCTTTACTCTTGGAAAGAATTGACCATTAATTAGAAAAGTTTTACTGACAATATAACACTTTTTAATCATATTTTCCTTTAAAATAAGTCCTTTAAATTCTCATTACTGCAACAATCTGTAAGAATCAATACTTTTTCTCATTACCGCAACACTTTACGTAATTTGCAACCTAAAATGTTCAATGTATTATTGAATTCTGACCATTTCAAAACGATGTGGTAAACCTGAATGAGCATAATATTATGTTTATCGATAAGGATGACGAAGGCAG